>DWHU01000060.1:0-34255 GCA_018247975.1 Parides photinus
TTGCCAAAAACTCTCTCCATTAAGAGAGAAGGCCCCGAGTCCCAACAGTGGGAACATTCAGTGGGTTGAAAAAAAAACGTACGATTTGTGTTGGACAAGGATAAGCAATTAAACTGTTCATCTCTAATTATGTCTAATAAATAAAAATTGATACTTAAAAATTACCAATTCGATGGACTGATTTACGTACATAGTAAAAATTTGTTTTTGAGTACGAAGTCGTTGTCACATCGGGCACCAGCGGAAGACCAGCGCTGCGACGCCGCCCCCGCCGCAGTATTTATGCTGAGCTGGAGCCCCTTTGAGGGACAGTTTAATGAATTTGTAAATCCGTCGTTTTTTTTCTACTTTTTACCTCCAATAAATTATTTCTTTCTTTCTTTCATATTTATTCAATTACAGGCCATGGAGTGTTTTCTTGCGGGTGTGAAGCCAGCTGGTGGAGCCAATCGCTGGCATTCTCAGGCCGTAGAACGTTTCGAGGAATTGACTCAGGTATGTACACTACATTGTTTTCTGAATATAACGTAAGGAAAACATTTGGACAATGTGACTAACCTTTGGTAGATTCGGTTTCGGAAAGATACTGTTTTATTCGAACCCTCTGAAGTTTGGGTTTGTTGAAGATGTTCATTTGATGATAAGTATTACTCCTGCCTTTAAGATGAAACTTAAGATGTTATACTCGGTTACCTTTTAATTTAATTTAGCACAATGTAGTTCTCTATAAGTTATCTTAACTGAGAGGTACGTCGCTTTGTCGCTTGAAATATCTCTTTCTTATATATGTATCTAACTAATTTATTTATTTTAAGGTTGCTCGATGGAAACCGTTATTGTCTAGGACTTGCACATATAAAAAGTCGATTGCTTTAGTCGGAGAAAAAGAGAAGGAAATACCTGGAATAAAGCTGTTTGATGTCACTGATGGTAAGATGTAATGTTTAATATTGTTATAATTTGCTGTATTATTTTTTTATACTATTTTTTGTTGAATTCATCACGAAAATAACTATTGTTATGCAAAGACAAAGGAAGGGTGCTGTTAAACAAGCACTGAATTAAATACTAACGAAGTTCCGGGCTTACTTTACTTTAATTTCACACAGTATTAAGTGATGATCAGATCATGGGAGCTCATATTTCGTATTTGCTGCAGAGGGGTCAGTTGATGTAGGAGAGGCGCTGGTAACTGAAGGCTGGGCTGAGGTCAGCTCCTCCCCGAGGCCTTCACCATCGCCTGTCGGACATCAGCCGAGTACACCGTTTGGGGATCTGGGAAATTCGAGGTACAGCCGTCATTAATAGAAAAAAAAAACAAAATTCTTTTGGCTTTTTCTGCTACGAATACAATAAACTTATCGAAAAACAGTTAAAGTATGGTAGCAGGAAAAGCATCAGTCTCCTAAAGGACAGACTTACCGCCAGATAACTATCTTAATAATAATAAACAGCCCACTTAGTATTCCCAATGCTGGTACTCGAGGCTTTACTCATAATGGAAGAACTGTGGCTTTTCATACACAACGATGGCCAAGTGCTGGTTGGCGGATGTCACTTATCTACTAAAGCTGTTGTTCTTGGAATAGTAGGTTTCGTTACGATGTTTTTCATCGCGCGGAAACATAAATACAGTTGAGATCGTACTCGCGCCTCTTTATGAGGCGTAGCACATTCGACCGCATTATAAACTGGACCATCGTGGAGTCTTCACTTCTTGTACGTCTATACACAAAAATTAAGATTTTTCTTAAAATTGTTGCTTATTTAAATCATATACATATGATTCAGTATCGCGAATATATCATGAATCTACAATATGAAAACGTTATAGGGTACTAGGCATGCTGCCCAGCGCTCGCTCCTCCTCCTTGCCCAAGGATCACAAGGACGATCGTAGTGAACCGGATAACAGGCCTGAACTGGTGAAAGGTAAACTTTCCTTTATTTTACATGAGACATTGGAAAATAATTCTTGTCGTAAAACCACCTAAGTAATGGCGCAGCTCCTATTTCTGTCGCCAAACATTGTAAACATTTTACAGTGATCTTGATAAGGTAAAGGCGAAGAGAATAACGCGATTCCGTGTAACCATTCTGATTAGTACCATGTTGTTATAAAATTATGTTTATGTACGAATGTATCTATAAATTTCTTTAATTCCTTCTTTAGACCTTACTCCGATATCACCGTCTAAGTCAATGTCATCCGGCTTAGAAACGACTGATAAACTGAAATCCGTATCGAACTTCGATCTCTCGTATTCTGACTTCGGTAAACCAATTCAATTGAACGGTTCTCACGAAGACTTCCTCAGTAAAGAAAAGAGTAATCTAGACAAAGAAACAGATCCGGCCGGTTCTGTTCCGAGCACGCCATCTTTGAAGAGTCGAGACGAGCTCAAAGCTAACATGAACAGAATCGACTCGCACCACAGTAACCTGGAGGCTTTGGGACGCTCACAGCATTAGTCTCAATTCCTAACGTACAATGAAGTGAAAAAGCAATTTTGATCTTAACGCACAAATTAAATATGACAATCATCATCATCAGTTGATAGAGACATCAAGTCTACCTCAAACATTTCTAAACCAGTTCTTTACTGCCCGCAATAATTAGGACCGCTGCAGATCGCAAGCTAATGATGATGATTCAGTAACCTGTAGTTAGTTGCGAGCAAAATTGTTTTTCCACAACGATCCAAATAGTTATGTAAGAATATATGTGTAATGAGGACTTTGTGATATTTATAAAGGACATTTTTTCTACTTAAATATACCGTATTATAATACTTAAAATATATTTTAGTTCGTAAAAATCTCTCGCATTAGCAAGCTATTTTGTAACGTTGACCACAAATTCATCATTTTTATAATTTTAATAATAATTATTGCTTCAGAATTAACTTTTACACAGACTTAAATAATTGTAACTCCTTAATATTAGTTTCAAATAAAGCGAGGTATTAAATGTTCTAAAGAATACAAAGCCTTTAACGTAATTAAAGTAATACATAAATAAAATGAAGTTAAGTAAATGGTTTGTGATAAGCAGTATTGCCATTAAAAAAATGCTTGAAGCCTCTTCTTACACATGAATAGTAAATATTTCAAAGTCTTCTATTTCTGTTAATTTAAAATAATTATTTAGTAAGTAACTAACTAACATTCGTATTTTTATAACATTACTGACTTATAATAAAAATGCAGCTTTAACCTTATTTGCTAAACACAAATGTCTTGATAAGATTATACTTTTCATCTGGCATTTTAATAAATACTGTCTATGGCTATATATATTTTTCAATTATTGAGATTATAATATTGTACTTTTTCTACTCCCGTTTTTCTAGTGATATAGACAAAATTATTAATTTTTGTAATTTTATCTGCATTTTCTAAAGATAATCTAATTTTTTTTACTAACCTCTTTATACAAAAAGCATATAATGCATCTATCCTATCGATTTTTAGTCTGTGATTGTAAATAACTTATAATATAAGTAGATTGCTTTAACAAGGCGCTTTGTAGGAGCATTGTGACTACGTATGGAGAATGTATCTACTCTATCATAATAAGTTGTTGGATAATTTATTATCCCATTTACCATCAGGTAAATAAAATGTCACATAACCTTTAAGTCAATTTTGAAAAGGTTCACATTAATAATAGATTTCATTAAAATGTTTGAGGCTATAACGTTCTGTTAAATTCGTCCGCTGTATAAATGGTGCTAATTTGAAATAAAAACACTAATGAAAGAGTTTACAAATCAGTGTACTTAAGTTTTATAGCGAGGTACAACATTTTGTGTTGCCTTTATTAGTACATAGTGCCATATTGTTTTCAGTACAAATATTTAATCTGTTGTATAAGATCTGCTGCATATAAGATATTACAAATATAGAAAGACAAACGGATTTTAGCGTTTTGAAAAAAAGTTTGTTTTGGTAGAAATTGCCATAGAATTTGACAAAAACACTATTTTTTTATATAGATTCAAACGTAAAATAGGTAATAACCTAAATCGATAAAAATTATTCCGCTAGTCAGCTATATTTATTATATGGTGTGTGTAAAAATTTTGGTTCGTAATGCTACCTTCAAATCCAAATTGTACAAAAGAACAATATTGATTTTTTTTTGTCTCTTAACGATTAAGCAGACGTTTCTCTAATAAATGTGGAGGTAGCATGTTTATGTTTGGCTTTAGTTTTATTAACTCGAATATATACTTAAGTAGGTTGTTAAATAAAAGAGTGGCCCTGGACAATAATCGTTTTATTTCACAAACATTTATATTATGATTTTCTTGCATTGATCTGGCTGAGAATCTCATTAGTAATTATTTATTACATATGCAATATAAAATATCTTTATTGACTGTATGTGGTTTATTTACATGTTAGTATATTAATAATGACCTTGAAATAGGTTTATTGAGTTTAGTAGTAACAACGACTTTCAAACTGGAACATAGTAATATTTGTACTCTATTGTACGATGATAAAAATAGCTCGCACATTCGAAAGCATTCAGCAAAAGGGACTTGTAAAATTTAAATATATGAGATTACCATCAATTGTAAAAAAAATGTTCGAGGAAGTTTTATTTTGATGAAGATCCAAGTGAAATATATATTTTAGATATTGTGATTGCAAGAATAACTCTTGTTTTTACTGTCGGCTGGATCAGAGGTTTGCCTAATGATTCCGTTATATAAAGAAGTGAACGCAATTGAATAATAATTGCTTTTACTGTCATTTGATAATACAGCTGATGCTGACAGATTAAAAAAAAATCACACCAAGAATCAGTGACGATGATTAAATATTTATTGAATAATTTAAGCACACATAATGCGGATTTTGATGAAGCTTTTCTATATTTATTGGAAGCTTCCTCTATATTGAACATTACAAATTTTTAATATTTAAAAGTACGAAGGAACACGACCGTACGAGCTTTAAAATCTGTTTTTAGCTTGTGATAGCTCTGACATAATCCATGCTTTGGAATTAAAATTACTTAGAATAAGAGAAGAAAAATTGTGGAATTCGTTGATCAATGCGTAAATACTATTATAAACTAAATTTAACATTGTATTACAAAGATACTGGTGATAGTATTGTGTTATTTGCGAATACCTGGAACGAAGATTCTATTCCTGTTTTCAAGAATTAGTGCATACAAATTACTGTTCTGATTTTACCCTTTGTGTAGTTGTGTAGTCAAGTTACTGGGTATTTAACATTATAAAAAAAATAATTCTCTGTTATTGTAGCGACGAACACTTAACCAGCGTCATATTATTATGGTCAGGTACCATCAGATAATCATCTTTCTACACCCGAAATATCGTTGGATAAAAAAAATATTTAAATTTGAATAATTTTTACAGACGTCACAATTGAAAGCTTACTGTTCAATACATTTTAAGCAATGCGCTAATGCATATAAATCGTATAGAAAGGAATTGCAACACCATTGGCTTTCTAACTTGTATTATTGCAGGGTGTTCTCTAAAGGTTTACTTTCGAAAGCTAAGCAATCTATAGGAACTACAGGAGTTTGATATACCATCGCTTTCTCGGCACCTCACGCTCTCACCTGAAGGTTGAACGAGCACATCAAGTCAGTTTCCGATGCGATATAAAGTTTCAACTAAGTTATAAGGCCTTATTTCATTGATATTTTTATTATAAAAAGATAGATGTGACCTTAAATAACTACTGTTAGTTTTATTTTTGTAATACTTGTTATTTTAACATTTATACTATCGACTTCATTATCTAAAAATAATTGCTAAGAAAATTTAATAAGTTTAACTTTCACCCTTAACTTGTTTATGCTGACTTCCAGTGGTTAACTTTGTTAAATTCGTGACGTACATTATTATTGTATGTTACGCAGCTTACGTCTTCAACGACTTTCATATAATTTTATTGCGTCTCGTCATATGAATACCGTTCACACGAATTTAATTAGAGCCGAAGCCATTAGTAAAGAGCATTACGCAAAATATGAAGAAACAATATACGTTTTGTACTTTTCCACGGTCGTAAAGTTACACATCTCTAACATTTGTTTGAAAAATTCTTGCAAAAATTCATTTTTATAAACATAAACAGAAACGTTTATTTATTATTTGTTTTAAATTTTTATTGAAAAACCCAAGTGGTATAGATGGTCTCTAAGCTGCTGCAAATTTTTGGCGTTCTGTGGTTTTAATTATGTTTGTAAAAGTTTTACTAAAGAAAATGGCAGAAAATGTAGAAAAGTTCTATGAAACAGATTTTAAGACTTACCGCATTATTTTCACGGATATAGATAGAAACTGAAATCCATTGTTACAATGATTGAAACTGAGCGGTGTTATGCAACGGAGTCGGCGACGAAGCGAAAATAATCGCAAATTGGTGGAGCGCAAGAAGAAGATAGATTGGAAAAGAAATTTGCAGAGACCGCATATAATTACACTGCAACGCTTTAAACGGAAACTAGGAGACTTCAAAACACAGTAAACTCATTATGCGTAGATCACACTAAACAAGAATTAAGTAGCTGTCGATATTCCGTGATGACTATGTCATCAGGACAATTCATGCCCAGTTCTCCGGTGACGATAAATAAACGCAATAATATCTAATTGAATATATCCTGTCTTCCACATCAAGGGGTAAGAGATTTAATTTTCATTTATTTATGCACAAAAATTATAGCGAAAATGTAACATACTTATGGAATTTGTTGCAATTTCTTGCTTCAGGTTGAGACCCTCGCTTTAAAACTGTAATGGTAAATCTGGTACACAAAACAACGTTTATGTTAGAATCGTTTATAAATTGAAAGCGAAGAAAAAAAAAATTTTTAGGTATTAGAAAAGCGCAAAAAAATCTACTTTTAAATAGTGCCACTGTCTTAACCTAAGGAAGTGCATTTGAAAGTCTAACTGCATTAAGCGCGAAGAGGTGAGAATAAGATTCAGCACAATGGGGCGAAAATTTAAAAATGATTTTAGGTGAGAATCGCTTTTTACATTAGTTGAGTATACAATGGACAATCTAGTAAAAAACTACATGGGATATGAAGGATGTTGTAGACGGAACAATGAATGCCGGTGTTCCTACGAAGAAGAAATTGACACCACTTGAACTGCTTCCGACACTTAGAAATATGGTTAAACCCTTTAAGGCTGAAATCACAGCGAAAATACGGGCTTTGCAAACGCTCATGTTTATTTTGTAGCTCCCCAGATATATCCAAAAAGCAAATGTATAATCTAGGAAAAGAAATGCATAAGTAAATTTTTGTATGCATTGGCAAGATAAAAACGAAACAGCTTTGTTTATTTGCTTTTACCTAATATAAAATTGAGTAGGTTTTATAACAAAACATTTTATGAATACAAAATTATAATCATTTTTAAAATAAAGTTATGCTATCTCGATTATTATAATACAATTTATTTCTTATTTATAACAGTATAAGATTTTAGTTGGCATGAAAATGTGTGCTCTACATGCAGCCGTCGTAAGAAATGCACGCCGGTGAATATTAATGGCGATGTTACACAACTGTGTTACTGTAACTATTTACTCTGTATAAGGATTGCATTTAGAGAGTCCACATCAAGTACTCGTTAAAGTAAACATAAACAGAGAATATTTGCGACAAAAATGCATTAGCGTATTGGTTATTTTTCATTTATAACAATAAAAGACGAGAGAACTTAAAACTTGAAACATTTGATAGGAGGATGGGAAACTATAACATTGTTTGAGAACAAATTTGAGAAATAAGAAAAGATAAATCTCTTTACCTCAGTAATTTCAATAGCTACAACTCCCTTCAAATCGGACCACATTATTACTTGCATGTTACTGTTAAGCGCTAAAAATAAAACAGAATAGACGAACTCTGGTGACAAAGACTTACCACCAGTAAAACAATCTTTACTCATCCATAAATAAATAAACAAATTATTTTGTTTGCACTAATAAGATCAATTTAATATTTCCAAGCAATATGTAGATTATATTGTTTACAATGTGAATAATAATACTGTGGTCATAAAATATTAAATCTATGCGATTTATTAATGGACGTAATCAGTTACCTTCAGTAATGCAATGGAATTAACCGGTTTGTATTATATTCAACTGTTCACGATATTTTGACATTTCATGAACATTTATAAGAAGCACTGGACATTATTTACATACATATATACGTACGTACGTAAGTATATACATATTATTATCGCTGTTTCTTAAATTTGCTCCTTATCCTGCTATCCAATACTACGCAAATATTGGTGTCTTTATAGTAGCTTAAAACTGTAGTAGGTATACACTGTAGTGGAAGCAGCGTACATGGTCTTCGACATCGATGTACTACCACTTCTCTCAGAGTAGTTGTCTATAAATTCAATATCATACATATTAAATATTACCTATCTACTTTTATTAACTCTTTTTTTTATACAACGGAGCGACGAGACGAGCGAGACGTTCACCTGATGGTAAATGATATAATTCGCCATAACAATACGTTACTATTTAAGATGGTGCTTTTCGCTTCGAGACATGAGATGTTAAGTCTCGTTACTCCAGTAATTACACTAAATACAATGCCATTCTATTCAGAACACAGTAATGCGTACAGTAAGCGGCAGTAATACCTGCTGTGGTACCTACCTGGACGGTTTGATTGATAAAAAATGAAATTAAAATAAAATGAGCAGATTATGAAGGTGAAAATGATTTCATGATTTGTCCACTTTATTACTTGACTTAACAAAAACTGTAATGTCAACAGCTTTGCGGCCGAGTCCGGTTTTATAACTATTTATGTAAGATAAATCAAGGTGAAACATTTACGTGCGAAGTATTTGCCACTGTTTATAACTATTAAACAATACCGGAAAACTATCATTGGTAAAATGTAAGTAGTTAAATGTAGGAAAGTAGAATTAACAAATTACTTGGTATATAATTACATAAAACTAAAGCAATAATATATAAAGGCATATCGTATATTAAGAGGTAACAACTTGAGGCAAAGAACAGCAGCTTTCCTATGACCTTTAACATCACATAGATATATGGAAGTTGACTGAATTGATAATAGCCGTTATCATATTTTAGTTCTTTAGACCCTATGTAGTGGTTGGACCACACACATACACATAAGCATGGTATTTATGACTATTATGAAAACTCTTTGGACCAGTACGTGAAATTTTTGTAACAAATAATAAAAAGGAGTCGCAACTTTTTAACATTGAAGGTAATTTTTACGAGTGGAAAGTAAAACATATACACTTTGTCGACTTGTTTAATGCGCCCGCTTCCGTCTCATTAGTTCGGTCCCAGTTCTCGTCAGATTTTACGATAAACAACTCACTTTCTGTTCGCCACAAATTCGAGCTGATCTCGTAAAATTTAATACACCTACCACTAGAAGTTTTATTTACAATAATCTTAATAATTTTTTAAAGTTCCTGATTGTTTAAAATAAACGTTTTCAAATATATCCGTATGGCTTATATCTTTAGTTCCTATACAAAAAAAAAATAATAACGCTAAATTAATATTAGAAAGTATAAACTTTAAAACTTAATATTAGTTTTATATAAGTATGAAATTACTTTTCTCCACAGGAGTGTATATACTGTTTAAAGTTTTATACAAAAAAAAAATAGACGTTTTCACGTAAATCACTGAATGTTTTACAAATAATGAAACTAAACGTAAAACTATAACCACATGCTCATTATTGTATCTAAAATAAATGGTTATCATTCTTTTATAATATAAACAACAATTTCAACTCAATTCGTTTTAATTTTTATACCTTAATATGTAGTATTATACGCAGTAAATTTTTGTTTTGTCTTTATATCCCATCATTATAATAATTACTTTTATACATACAGCTGCTTTAGTTTTGTAAATAGAACGAATTAAAGAGACATAAAGTTTCTACCTTTAAATACAAGAGTAGTTTTTACAAAGCAACAAGAAATCTAGAAGTGGTCATAGTATAAACAGCTTTTCACAATGAAGCGTTAACGAGCCGATAATCTTGCTATTTACGCTTTCTCATTACCGGTACAATTCAACGGCTTCCTCTTTAACGATTGTTACATATAATAGAAATTGACTAACAAAGCCATAACATTTATGTAATATTATAAAAAATATACCGACTTTATAGGCACTGAAATCAGTTCTGAAATTGTTCGTTTCCGAATTACAAACTAAACTTTAAAGAAGGGTGTTAAAGATTTTAAATTTGCATTCCACTGATAACTCTTTACAACAGAAAATAATCACAATGGAAATTGTGAAGTCAAAAAAGTATTTCTTAAATTGTAAACCTGTACAAATCTCACGGTTACGCAAAGAACTTACTTTCCATTACAAAGAAAAACTTGATAAAAAATCTTTTTGGATATTGCTCTGCATTTGTAACCTACCTCTGCAATCGACGAAGCGTTGGTTGTGCTTTAACATTAATCGTATAAATTACGATAGAACTTGTTCGCGTGGGCTTTAAAGTTGTGGGCGTTTAGAATGGACTCCCCACAGAAACTTTGAGCAGATCGATGGTTGCTCAAGGTTTCAAAGGTAACACAGCTGAAAATGTTACATAAATACGCAAGAGATGCGATGACATTAGGAAGCGTCCAAAATTCCGACCATCGTGAGAGGTTTTCTAAATGTAAATGATCAGAATATCTTAAAAAGCTTTCAAACTTTTTAAATGAGAGACATTTTCAGAGCTTAAAATATTTACAGAAATGTTAAATGCTAAAGCTTGCTAATATATGATCTAGGAGCTCAATTTTCCTAAATTGTCTGAGTTGCTCATAAATCCACAGGAATTTATTTTAATTTCATTACTTGCGTTTTATGAATAACTAAAGTAAGTGCTTAGGACAAATAACAAAATTGTAATACAACTCGGTCAAGAGTAAATCCTACGCTGATAAATTATTGCTGCGGACATTACTCGAATGTCCTTGTAGTCTCGGACCTTTTGGAACTTTCACAACCTTGACTAACTTCGAGATATATTTGTTTATATCAAACTTTAACTCCCTCCTTGACACTATGGCTAAACGCCTGTCTTCTATCACGGAGGTCTTTTGTTCAATTTCCGAGGTACAAATTTGGAAATTTCGTTGGGAGTAGGATTTTGTAGCTCGTATATTTTTAATAGAAATCATGTTCACTTCGAAGGATGAGCGTAATGAAATAAAATTTATTACATAAACTTACTATGGATGGGTTTATCAAAGAAAAATTTACAAACGTGCGACTTAAGAACTCGTCACTACAAATTTCAGTATTTTCAGCTAAAGCATTTTGTCTTAAATGAAAAACATTCACTATTGGGCATTGGCCTTTTATAATGGATTATCACGCGCTGCTCGTATCCAGTGACTTCTAACAAAAAAAATCTTGTATGGTTCTTGATGGATGTGACTTTTATTACTATCTTTTTAAAGTAATTATTGTCTATACTATGAACAAACAAAAAATAGATTTTCTCCAATATTAGATTTCTCTATAATGTAGTTATACTTATAAAAGTGAAACTAGCTCTTGAGCTAACAATGAAGTGCATTAGCAAATATTATATGCTTATAAACAGTCTTCCATGTTTGATAGCTTTTTTATTTTACTTTTCTCTATAGAAATTGTATTAAAGCAATCTAAAGGGAAGTGCTAGGTAAGGAATGTTTAAATTCCTGGCGTTTTTTCAAATATGCAAATAATACTTATTATTGTTAACCTTTTCTTGGATAATCCTGGAAAGCAAGGCAAAAATCCGGATCA
This sequence comes from Parides photinus, assembly GCA_018247975.1. Classification (NCBI taxonomy): domain Eukaryota; kingdom Metazoa; phylum Arthropoda; class Insecta; order Lepidoptera; family Papilionidae; genus Parides; species Parides photinus. Next base: position 11,851 of record DWHU01000060.1, read on the forward strand.
CCGAAATTGCTTCTTGTTTTGTAAGAGCTTCTGTTTTAGATTGCTTAATTATAATCACAGACCTATTCCATCACATCGACTGTAAAGATTATAAACACGGAAATGAAGGACGTATTTACAATGTATAAATAATATAAAAAAAATAAACCGAGTAGGATGTCGGTCGACCCAACCGACGGTTAAGTATTATCAGGAAGTAGGCTTTGAATAAAGTCGCGTGGTGTTACTTGCACTATCTAGTTACTTAACCGACATTAACTAGAGCATATAAATAAAAAGATAAAACAGTTTTTATATACAACGTAGCGATTAGGCAGGACGTTGTGATATTTTCTTGGTACCTCTGTAGTAATTAATTACCTCCGAGTACAATTTTTTAATTAGAAGACTATTAAATCGTCTGTAAATCTGCTTGTATAAGTCAACTTCGCGACTTTAAATTAATAATAATTCGCCATTCACTTGTAAACTTGAATATGACAATAACTGAAAGTTGAATACCGAGGAATTTTTAATTTAAGAGGGCTTATAAAATAATCTTACGACATATAAAATAAAGCAAGTTTGTGAATTTTTAATTAAGCCAATTCATGCTACGGCTCCATTTTTACGGGACTTTAAATTCGGCATCGTTACCTGACATTATATGATAATCATCACAATAAATGGAACAATTCTATGTAATGACCCGGTACCTCATGTTTCATATTATATTTGTCTCTATTTCTTGCGATGTTAACTGATAATGGGACCGTAGACAGTGAAACGCGCTCGCCTAGATTACTCCGGCCGCCATCGCCAGCCGGAACACAGCAAAGGTTTTTTGGCATAATTATAATACAAGGGTGGTTATTACAAAGAAATTAATAACTAAACTCAACAATATGCGACCCTAAAATAGAACTAAGCACCTTCTAGTGACTTGGCACGCAGTTAACTATTGATCTCAAATCAAAAAGTTTTATTTATTGCTTTAATAAAATTTACAACATTTTTAATGACTATCCTGTATCCTATTGGATAAAAACAATACCTGTATCAATCAGGTAGTCACCGCCCGCCCATATAAACATTATAAAACAATATAGTTATATAAACAAACATTTTGTAATAATATAAAATAAAATAATAAAAATAATAGCCTACAAAAGTAACTGCTTCAGTACTTTTGTGTTTCTTGTGTTTACCTTCAGTACTTCTCAGTACTTTTGTGATCTATACAGTTATATAATGAAAAACTTAAAATAAGAGCACTTTGTGTGCATGTTTACTGGTGGTAAGTTTCTATTACCGGCGACCGAGTAGATAGGTATAACCGCAGCTCTTATTTCTACCGCCATCAGTGTTCTTCAAACTGTATTCCGGTTTGAAGGGTTAACGATAATGCGGTGTGTATATACTCAGTAAGAGGTCGTGGGTTCGATTCCGCCACGGACAATATTTGTTATAAGTATATATTTACAAAAAAATGTATTTAAGTAGTTTAGATGCTTACTTTGGGACTAGACGGTATTGTATGAATTGTCCAAAGATATTTATTTATACCATCGCAATTAGTGCAACGGTGTTATGGGTGTGTCATTTGCCATCAGGTGAATGTCTTGTTTGTTCCGACGCTTCGCTAAAAAAAAGACACGAGAATAAGAGAAATAAGGCTTTATGTGTAGTTGTGGTACGGTTGCCAACTGTCACAGTGCATTTAGCCTTTCCTTCTCGCTAATAACCTCCCACGTGAGGGTTGATCCCTTTGTTTACCATTAATGGCCGTCCAGGCGTAAAAAAGTGCTCCGCGTCGGTCCGGGGGCCGCTCCGAGTAGAAAGTGAAACCGCTTTGTCGAAAGGTTGCTATAAAAATTGTAGTGGCGGCTGTTGCGAGCTCAGTAGAGGCGCGCCGAGCGCACCCGTTGTACAATCTCACCACTAACCAACCACTGGGGCGACATGGTGAGTATATTCCTTATTGTTGTTTTTATAATACTTTACACGTGTTAACAATCCATTGAATTTATAAGCAGACTTTTTGTATACATACATTTATAATATTACCTGAAATCAAATGCAATATATAACAAAAAGTAGCAACACCGTTAAAAAGTAATGATAAAAAAAACAGATAATGCAAAACAATTATATAATTTATTTGTTAAAAAAAATATTTTCAATGTCACGAATTTAAAATTTATTTTCTCGTTATTATTTTAAACGATTTAACTTACACATTTATTATTGTAATTTTGTAAATAATTTTAGCGAAAAATACCCCGTGGTGTAAAAGTTTAAAATTATCAGAACGGTTACAAAATACAACAAAATTTTTAATTGCACTGTGATTACTTGTAGTCAAGGCCAAGGCAAGGTAAATAAGTAGGTAATTAAACGCTTTCCCAATTACGTTGTACTAGTTTCATTATATTTCAATTATTCTTTTAGGTCAAATACTTCATAAAAAATATTGGCTCTGTAAAATAAATTAAAAGCATTTGATTTTATTTCTATAAAGTTTATCTTTCAGATGAAGAGATTTATTTATAGATTTTGCAACAATTCATTGCAATTTGAAAGCGACAAACAATTTAATAAATCTTTTACAATCTATCTAATGAAAAAATATATAGGTTACATTAGTTAAATTAGAATAGGGAACAAAACTGTTTTAAGTTAAACGTATTATACGAAAATGTTTCATAAATATAAAAATTACATATTTATCATGTCGATTTTTATCCTCGCCGGATTTTAACAATAATAAACCATATACCTGTTTAAAGATTTATACAATACAATTAAATATTTCAACATAAGCAATAAATTGCCAACCGAACCTCAGTTGAGTATATTATAGTAACGCTTTATCTCACGCACAAAGCTCAATTATGACAAACGTAATTGTTGTTAGATAATCTTTGCATGTAAATTTTTATGAAACAGCAATAGAAAATAATATAAACGTTATCTCATAGATATATTTAATTACTTTGCAGCAGTTATCATACCTGAGTTCGATAGTAAACTTTGAGAAACCTTGTCAATATTCTTTAAAAAAGTAGTAAGTAATTTTTTAAGCTGTTTAAACTTATTACAGAAATCTATAATTACTTCAGACTTGAACGTATTTTATTATTTTAATACTTTTAATTAAATTAAACATATATGAACAGCTGAATGTGTATTAAATATTGTTAAAAATAGAGATTTAAGGCAACGTTCGTACAGCGTCATACTTTTTCTATAGCATAACCAAATCAACTAATATAAAAAAGTTTTGCTAACCGAAACAGCTGTTCAATTATTAATCTAGTGAAATCTGTTAATGCCTTTGTAAATTATAAAAACTATAATTCCGAGAGAGATAATAAATAAATTCAACTGTAAATCGCATGAGTCTGGTCGAATTATTTCACGATTTAAAACGAACAAGTAAAAGTTATTTCGCAACGAAACCTTGATTTTGTCACGGATACGGCGGCCATGTCGCTGATACCGGATACAGTTTACACACAATGCCGTTATAAATAAGAAATATATTAAGCTCTTACTTTAGTCTTGTCAATTAAAAAATTGATTTAACTGTTGGCAGGCCTCGATACTCAACACCGTATAGTTAGATACAACGGTAGCGTTCGGTTCTTGACGCCAAGTAATATGCAAAAATTACTGTGTTGAGTAAATTTACTATAATGTCTACGTTTTATATCTTAATGCAGCGTAAATCATCTTAACTAGCATCACATAGTTCCGGAAGAGCTTTTCACCATTACATGAACGTCTTATTCGTACCATCGTTGCGTAGAATAAAATATTTTTTTTTTTTTTGATATTGATATCCACTCGTTCTCCTAAAAAGACGATTAAGAGCAACACCAGACTTGAGCAACACTGGGCTTGATAAAAATTAAGTTATATATATATATTCATTCAAAAAACTTTATTAAAAGTTAGTAAAATGAAATAAATACTCTTTTAAAATTTTTCGTGCAATAGGCAGAAAAAGATTAGTCAGTGCATTATTTAAAAAAGTTACTCTCGCTCGCGTCGAAGCTGGTACTGTGTCCGCGTGTGAACATGACATCTGGTAACCCTGATCTCGGCGGAAATATCGGATAACGACGTGGCCACGGTTTTACTTGTTGCATTGTTGGTCCGAGTAAATGGCATTGAGACCTTTCACCCACATCCAAAGCATGTTGAAGGCGAACAGGAATGGGCGTCGGTTGATTTTCAACGCTGAAATGTCCACACGCTTCCTAATGGCCGTCGAAATGTCAACGTGCACTTTTTTATTACAACTTCATCTTTTATGGACAATCGATATAGTTCGTTTACCGTATAATTGGATTTACGTGCATTAAATGTAAACCTTTTTGATATGGTAAAATATTCAATTTGTGTATAAATGCAAATTAGGTTAAATATTAAATAAGTATTTGTAGAAATCCTTCAAGGATTTAGTCTTGACGTATCGATAAACGTTCTGATTTGGTTCTATTGTTTTAGCTGTTTATATTTATCAATAGATTGAATTGTTTGAGACGATTTCGTTTCCATTTACGATTTTATCGAACCCACTTTCGCAGTTCGGATGCCGGGTTATCCGCTTGTTGATCTATCGCGGTTCATTACATTTCACTTTCTAAATGTAATACGTAAGTAACTTCCGAACCGATTTCAAAAGCGACAATTGAACAACGTTTCGGCTGTTAAATTGAGCAAGAGATAGGCGACGCTTATGCAATAGTAATTTCACTTCACAAAAACTATTTGAAAGTAACACTGCCGACTGTCGTTTTCGTGTTTGAGAAGTGAATACATTATTCAACATTTTATTTATACAAATAAATAAAGTATAATATGTCTGTTAGTAATATCAAAAGACAGACTTCTACTGAAATGACGAGCATTTAAAAAAAATTATACATACGACAAATATAATCAGATAGCCTCTGAAACGAATGTACCTATGACAGGCTTTAGTAAAGCTAGTTGAAATTATAAATAAAGACATACATACAATGATGTAAATATATACATCTTTTCTTTAATATATTTTTATTAAATATGTGTACAAGTTTTGTAGGTACTTTAACAAAAAATAAGAACTAATGATAAAGATATATTAAATATACAATGTCAGTACTTGTTCTTAAAGTAATTAACTATAAGAATAAAGGAATAAATATATCAACAACAACCTACAGACTGCTGTAGCAAAGGGCTAAGAGTCCTGACATTTGTTACCTACCCACGTAATGTATAGTTTGCTGTATACCGTAACAGCTTGTTAACTGCCCACTGCTATATATTTATTGGCTAGACACTAACCATAGGTTGTTAGGATTGTATATAATTCATAATATATAACTTGATGCCGAGTCAAGTAAAGTAATAGTTATAATATACATTGGCAACGCAACGTCTGTTGGGTTTAACTTTTTCACTGCCATTGTAAATTTGTAGAAACAAATTCAACTATTTACCCGTTAACATGAACACAAACGGAATGTTATTATAGAATTCAAAGACATTTTTATTGTGCGGATCCTCCATTCTTAAAACATTTAATTTAACAACTTAATAGACTTAAAATCATTCCGCACATTCCGTAGTATATTGAAAACTGATAGATATTCACTTTTAAACGTTCTTTATTAAATCTGTTATTTTGATATTAAAAAGAGACACTACAATTTTAAATAGAATAACATTTAAATAAATAACAGTACGTATGCCTGGTAAATGGAGGAGTAATTTTCAGAAAGACACCGTACATTCTCAGGTAATTTAGGATTTATAATATACTTATAACATCTGCTTAGCAGTAGTCGTCGTTCTGGATCTTTTTGTAACGCAAACCGCTTTCAATCACGGGTTCTTTTTCTGGTTTAACTTGCAATGGTAGTTACTTATTCGAAACTGTTACTGTATAACCGGTATTGACTGGTTTATCTCACAAACGATCTATTTATTGACACATTCAAATATGGCATCGGCGCAGGTTGGCGTCGGTTCTGGTTACGTTTACGTAAGTGGCGGTGGTCCGCGACGCCGGCCCCTGCCCACTGGCACAAGACCACCACTTACCACATCTCATGGTACTTAATACGCGCATTGAATTGTAATTAATCACAAACTGTAACGTTTGCAATCAATATTATTACAAATCCTGCATTTTTATAATACTCGCTTCACTCACATGAGAGATCGAATCGGATTACTGCAATTGAATCCGTTGAAATGTAGTTCCGGCATAATTAAAGACTTTAATGACAATACAGAGAATAACTTATTTCATACGTTTAGCACATGGCATTATGTCCGCCTTTTTGCGTTTGTTATTTCCTGTATAATCTTGTCTTGTTTTGTTTTCTGTGTGCAAAAAAATTTAAATAAACAAATATGTATGTTTTTTCAAACCTACTACTGGGACTTGGGGTCTTCTTTCATAATAAAACAATATGGCCAAATGCGGATTTGAGGATGAAGCCAGAGCGATATTTAATTTCTTAAAGCGCACATAACTCATCAAGAAAAGTCATCGATTCGCGCCGGATTCGAACCCTCGACCTCCGAACGGAGGCTGACGTCCAAACCACTTAGCTATCACGGCTTATCATATATCTACGTAATGTTTATATTATGTTAAATCAGACTCTTTAGTAGATTGATGGCACTACGAGGTTCAAGCTAAAATAATATAGGATTCTCCAGGAACGATTGCTGCGTATTGTACGATAAGTTTAAACCTTTTTTTCAACCTTTTGCGTGTTCCCACTGCAAGGACTCGGGCCTTCTTTCATACAGAGAGATTATTTGGCCTTAATCTACTACGCCGGCCAAGTGCGGGTTGGCAGATAAAGCCAGTAGTGATATTTAATTTCTTAAAGCGCACATAACTCAGAGAAGTCATCAGTGCGCGCAGGATTCGATTACACGACCTCCGAATCGGAGGCTGTGGTCCTTAACCACACGTCTCTCAAGGCATTATTAAAAAACCTTTATTGTATGTATATTTCTTGAAATATTAATATGAAATATTGTTCACAGCTGTTGATAATAGTGAGCATGTTTGCGGCCGTCGGCGCCATGCCGTCGTACATTGCGGTACCGGCTGATCAAATTGCGTTCGTGGACCTGACAGCCATGCGAGCGCGTCGTGTTCCGCGTCAGACGCTGGAGCCACCGCTGCCACAAGCGCTGTATGAACAGAATTACCAGCCAATACCACTGCAACACTATCAGCAACAACGTAAGTGGAATTATACATACAGTCATGCCTCTTTCCCAATGGGGTACGCAGAGACTACTTCTTTCCACTTGCTACGATCCAGGCATACATCTTTCACTTCTTCAACTCTCATGACTCTTTTCATACAAGCTCGTCGGTTTAGGGCACTCTTAACCTGGCCTTTCTTTAAAATGTCCTCGATCTGATCGATATATGTACGCCTAGGTCGACCCCTACCGGTTTGCCCATTCACTACAAAATTAATTAATTTATTTACACAAAATTTCTAGTTATACTTTACATTATAACAAAAGCTACATGAAGATCAAAACATTTACCTTGAAATCAGATGACGCTGTCTGCCCACGGCTGAGCTATTCGTAATGGATACTAAATAAATCCAATATTTGCATACTCAGAACCAAAAAGGCATTTAAAGATATTAGTCATTTAGTCACATAGATTAAGGTAGCGAAGATTATAAAAAATATTACTTTAACGTTGAGATATTAAGAAAAGTCGATGACCTAATAAATTACTGTCGTTAATGGTCAGACGTCTTAGAACCGCTTGTCGATATATGTTTAATTTATTAGAATCAATTTATCGGACGTCTATTGAATATACCTACAAGGTAAAAAATAGAAACAGCTGGACATTAACAAAATTGGAACCTTGGCATTGGTTTACAAACAACGTCGCGGTCATTACAAACAAAATGGTCTGTCTATCATCACACGGATGACTAGATGTTTCAAAGCGAAGAAAGCTAGATGAATCCGTAACAGAGTGCACGGTTATCCATCAAGACCGTCCCTACTTTCACTCCGACAAAGGATCGGATGCTTTCTATGTTCTTCGAATTCAATACACATTGTGAAATTTTAAACTGTTATGCATCAGCTATCTCGCATTGTTCGATGCTATCTTTCATCAGTTAACCTAACATTTCAACAAGGATACTTAACATTATAAATGGCTATTACGTAAATTGCGGGTCGATTGTTATCTGCACATGCAACTTGAAGCGTGTGGCTCATTTCAAACTGTTTACTTACTATGATTAAGATTTATACAATATTGGTTAAAGAAATATGAATTCAACCTTTTCACCTTTTATTTTAAATAGATTTGTGAGACCAGCCTCGAAACTATACATATTATTTTATATATCTAACATTTCAAGTGCAATTTTTTATTACATTATCCATAAGCAGCAGTTAGTAATATTTTCGGAAGCACACGATTTGGCTACAAGTAATATCCGACTTTGCACCTTAGTGTATTTAATTATTAAAAATCTATACATTTTGATTCCATTTAACATATCTTATAGACATGACTACTATTTGATATTTGACAAATCCGTTCAACCATAAATCAAGTAACATTAATAGGATTATTACATCTCTTCATACAGCAAATATAAATTAGAATTTAAGGCTACGGCTTTAAATTTCAAATTTGCTTATCGTAAAAGGGAAACCAGCTTTTAATACAACTTCAGTACAAATTTATTCGATCGATTTAATAGCAAGCGTACAAAGTATTTCACAAAGCTGACCTACAAATCGCTGTGTCGTAAAGGCGAGATTTCTTAGCGGTTACACCACACATTTCTTGGCTCCGATACAGTTAATTTTAGCATTAATTTCCTTACATGTGAGGTAATGACGATGCAATTCAGTACACTGTTAACGATAGTTTAATACAGAAGTATTTCGTTTGGTTGCAAGGTGCATTCAAGCCTGTATGGATAGCTACCACCCTCGCAATGTAAACCTACCGATGATTTGCATTGCTTCGTAGAATCATAGACTCTAGAGTAAGCTTCATTATCCACGGCCTCAATCAAAGTTTGCCGATAGGGAATATTTACTAATTACCGGTATTACATTGAGAGGTAACGGTAAAAGTGACTAATGTTAAACAAAGTTTCATTGTTAAATACACAATTATCATTTCCGTTAGAGAAGATATCAACGTGTTGCCATCTAATACAGATTATATACAAAGCATACACGATGGTTTTGTGAGTTTTTTTGCTGCCAAGCTATTCTACTCGCGCTTGAGCTTTAAATTAATAATAAGTAAAGAAATCGTTAGCTTTGATTTGCTATAACAGATAATGTTTATTAAATTTACAGCAATAGGTCTTGCACCGCCGCCGCTTCCGGAAGCACCCGCGAGGTTCATACAGATACAGCAGCAGGAAACCGATGCAGCACCAGCTCCTGTTGCAGCAGAATCGCAATATGCAGAAAGACCACCTGATTTCGGCGAATTTGTAGACTTCGGCGCTCACACCGGAGACAATGGCGCCTTCGGTTGGTACGCCGACTACCCCGTTAATAATCAAGAGGATTCCGGGTACAGGAAGTAAACGAAAACGTATTCAACCTTCAATTAGAGTAAACATGCTAATATTTAATCTATTATATTTTGACAATCTAGACTGATTGTAAAGAAGCATTTGATCAATCTAAGCTACATTAAGCAAAATAGACTTGCCAACCAACTTAGCGGTTAAGAATGTTACTAAATATCCTGTAAGTTAAATATATGTTACCAAAGACAGTATTGTTTCGTAGTGATATTAGTTAAAGCTGTATTAGCGAATTACCGCACATTTGTTTTAGACGGTGAATTGCGCTGTTTTTTTTGCACTCTTACATTTAGATAAAAACCGACTAGACTTTAAGATCAAGATCAGTAATTCTAGCTAGAAGATTACAAGCAGTTTGTCTCTTGGTCGGTCTTATGAAAGTTCCTTTTTTGTTATCTATTGTTATAAGTTATCAAAGTACACTGTGATATGCACCATGGTAGTGTCAGATGGTACCTCTTTTATCTCCTTATTTTCTATTTTTTCGTACTCTAATTTATTATTAATTATGAAATTTAAATCTGTTTTAAGTTTTGCTTATTATATTTCTACTCTTATTTTCATTGCTTTTCTTCTTCTCCTATCGCTTAGCTTCTTCTTTCACCTCTTTATTCATTTAAAACATAGATTAAATTTTTTTCGTACCTTGTATTATTTTTTCCATTTCATTCTACTATTAATTTCTTAAACTATATTCTCTACTTAAACTTTGTCTTCAACTTACTACTAATTAACTACTTGTTCTCTTAAACTGTATCCTATTATATACACTACTTCATTAAATATTCTCCTATGCTTACATTTCTTATCTTTATATACTTTTATGTATTTACCTAAATTGCTTTAAATTTTCCTGTCAACGTATTTAATATTGCTAGTTTATTCTAAACATTTCATCACACGAATCTTGTTATTATTTACATCTTTTTACTTTCATCATGTATCACACACAATCTTAATGCATTACTCTTCTTTTTCTTTTCTTTTCAATGCCTTCATTTAAATTTATCTTTTATCTTTCGTAACTTTAAAGAAAGATTAATTTAATCTACTTTATATTATTGTTAATTTCTCGTCTTGCTTCTTCTATATTATCTCTTTTTAATGCCTTCTATTTTCAATGTACTGTGACTATATACTACTTGACTTTCTTTTATCACTATCACACTTTCTCACAATCTTTTACATTCACCAACCTCTGTCTTTATTACAACACTCTTTTCTTTCTAATGCCTCTATGACATTCGCTATACTTTTCTTATTTTATCAAAACATTTTCACGACTATTTTCATTTCATTCTCCCGGTATTTATTACACTTTGTACTTTCTTCTCTTCTTACATTATTACTTCTCCACGTTCATGTTCGTTTCACTTCTGTTATTATTTTTTATATCTAACTTACTTCATTCTTATTTTTATAAAATATTTATCTATTCTTTTAATAACTTACCTAAAACCTTTTGAACCTATAACTTTTATTTGTCTTATTTCATGACTACATTTAGTGTCACTAATTTATTATACTCATATAACACAGTCATACTTTTTCACATCACTGTAGTTATTATGAATTACTTCATATATTCATAGTGCTTCTCTTCCCTTCTTTCTTTGTTCATCTTTCTCTTCTTTTCTTTCTCCATTTCCGCTTTTCTACTATCTCTTCTGTATTATTTAATTTCACACATCTAATCTTCAACCACTTTTGTCTACGAACTGTATCATTACTTTCATTTATTGTACTATACATAACACAAGCTATCCTTAAAATGTATTCATATTTCCTATATCACTACTCTAAATATTTTCATTCAGATTTTCGCCTTCCACCTTTCCATTTTGATCTTTCGCGAATATTTCAATTATTCTTCCTCATTGTCACAAGAACAGTCCAATGATAACCTTTCACTTTCTCTCTTCATACTTTATCTTCATCATCCTCTTCTATTCCTTATCATTCTATTTCTACTTTATAACGACTTAATTGCAATCATTGATTCAATCTTAATACACATTTCTTTATTTTCATTATAATGTTATTCACAAATTCTTTTTACATTTTCATCTTTCCATACATCTTTTCTACTTTTTCAACCATGTTTTCCTTCATATTCTTTACTTAACACTTACTCTTCCTATTCATTATTTAAATTTATTTGATCATCAAAGAAACCTTTAAACTATATATGTTACATACAGCAAAAATGTGAAACTATTTCTTCCTGACAATTTATTCTTTACAATATTTCATGTATTAACTATAAAACCTTAACTATTTTTCATACATATATCATTTACTTCTTCATCTATTTAAATACTATCCAATTTACTTTCAAACTATCCATCACATTAAAACTATTCTATTTATATTCACTCATTCTATCTACCACGTTCATTTACATACTTGTATATCATATTCCTCTTTTTTTACGTAAAAAATGTTTTATTTCCATCAAGTAATGTATTTCTCTTTTATCTCTTATTCTTCCCTTTGCTATATTCATTGTTCTTATAATTATTGCATTTTCCTTTCTATTACATTTATTATCTTCAATACTTCACTTTTCTTGTGATCATACATCGGATGCTCTACACATATTTTTCTTTACTATCAACTCATCTATTTTACTGTTATCTTATTATATTCTCTGTATCTGTTATATATATTTGTATTTTTATTTTCAATGATACACCAATTAATTATATCAAGTGTTCATTTCTTTATTACATATTTTTAGCGTCTCTTAGGTAGACGACTACGACAATGAACTTCTGATAATCTTCTTAGTATTCTTAGCATTATTTATATAATTTAATATCTGTCTTATTCTTGCCTTTCTTAGAATGTTTTCTACTACATTTTGATGATTATTTTTTTTAACTATTGTAAGAGTTTGTTTACTTTCTGCATGCGTTCTTAACATCTCTTCATGTTTACCTTCAGCTTCTCTACCACTTACTATCGCCTTTCTTTTTTCTTTCTTTCTTTCTTGTTAATGCTTTTTCTTATATTCTTTTTCAGACTTAACTTATTTTCTACTTAATTTAACTATCTCAATTCTTTCTTTATCTTCACTGTTTTTATCTCATAAAAAAAACTAATTGTTTTGTCGGCTCTTTTATACTTTTTTAGAGCAATTTTCAAATATTACATTAGTCTTATCTTTTATTAATTAATTGTCAATATCTTGTAATTTCTTTTTTTATTTTGTGTTTCTCTCAAATAAATGATTTCTTTCTTTCTTTCTATTTCTAAACTACTTTTTTCACTACTTTGTTGACTTTGTTCTAAACTAAATCCTTACTATACTATTTACTGTACTAGCTTTCCATCGCTTCTAGTTGTCTCTATTCATATAATCTACTTTATCTTATCGATAATATTGTTATTTATTATTTCTGTATCTCATCTCAGACAAACTACCTGGTGCTTTTAGGTGAAATTAGTGGAACGCACGATTATGTTATTATTAAAATGTTATTACTAAATCTTGTGCTATTATTTCCTCTGCATCACACCCAATTTATAATATTCATATTAATTGTGGGACACGTATACTGTTTATCTATTCATCACTAAGAGTGTTCTGGCTCAACATTATATTTTTCAAGAGAAAATGTTGTTCTGTGTTTACGATGGTAACTATCGCCAGTTTATTATGGACAGATGAATCACTTATGATCAGATGAACCAATGTAACTACTGTACTGTACTAACCTACCGATTTTTATGAATAAAATCTCATTACCAGGGTAATTGTCACATACCCCTGCATTACCCATGCTTGGTTATAGAGAAGGCGTAAATAAAGGATTAGTTAAAGACATGGTATAGCTGCCATTTGCCGGAAGATCTTCCCTCTCATAATTACCCATAGAGAATAGTATAAGAACCGATGAAACGAAGCATACAGTATTTAAATTTCTAAAATACTGTGCCAAAAACCATTTTTTGTTTAATATTTCTTATAACTTTTCTCAACATTTATATAAATAAATGTCATAAGATTGACTGATAATTTCTGTAAAAAAAATTATTTTTAAATAGGATTTAAATATTCAAATAACAGGTTGAAAGTAGTTTTTTTTATTATTATACAGTTAACATATAATTTCATACAATGATATTTAAAATAGACTTTTTTCGATATCATAAACAGAAAAGTCGCCATTTATTACAATAAATACAATACTACACATCAATAATAGATTAAGTACAGAATAATAAATTGTCTCTATAAGTTACAAATTATTACAGGGGTATTTGTAGTTAATACCAAAAGACAAACAACACTACGATCACAAATTAATAAATGATACTATTCTCATAATAATCGTTTAATGTTAATAGATAAGCAATACCTTTGATAAACAAAAAGCCAATATGTTTGGCACATTGCAATGAACACTATTTTTATACTTTTTATAGGCCGTAATGAAGTCCGATACATTCAAACACCCATTAAAAAGAACCGCGAAGCATAAATGTTATCATTAAAAAATATATCACTAATAGACTAGAAACGAAATAGTGATTTCTAAATAAAGTTGTCATACAGAATCTAATTTATCATTTTTCTATTGACTTTTACATCAAGTCGGACTTCTGCAGAGTCCTTTACGTTCCCTATATTACAAAGATCAACTGTAAGGTGTGGTAGAAAATTATTTAGGAATTATTATGAAAGTAAAGAGTTGAAACAATATATTACTTGCACAAAGTAATGAAAATTTTACAGATGACCAAGCAAATGTAAAGAATAGATATTAATGACACATTATCGTTAAAGAATCTTTAATACAAAGACTCTGGAGATAGTTCAGTGTTTCTAATCAAGTAGAAATAATATTGAACCTACGACGTCTATACGCTACACGACTTAATTGAATTGAAAAACCGTAGTCCAAGAAAGGAACCTGATAAAGGCTATTTAACATCTAGCAGTACTCGAATATAGGGCAGCGTTTGTAATGCAGAGATCTAGCAATAAATTACATCATATATTTAATACTTACTTACTTTTTTACCTTTACTATATGATATGCATTCATGTCAGCAACTTAATATTGTCATTTATGATAATTTTTTTCGGTTGCAATAATCAATATCTTTGTTCATCATATTTGGTACCTTTAGTATTTTATTATAATTTAAAATAAATAAAAATACCAATTTTCTTAAATCATAGTTAAATCTGTGTTGGGAGTTGATAGATAAAATTTAGTATCAAAGCATTTTGAATAAATGGATTAATGTAATACATTTTTATGTTTAAGAGAGCTAATGTTAAAATAATAAATTGTAGAAGGAGAAAAAATATATAAAATAATCTTTGGTGCTAAACCTATAAAATTTGATTTCGTCTAACCGAAATAACCATCTTATCTACATAATTGATGTATATTACACAGTAGTATTTTTAACATCACGATCAACACTTCAAGTTAACGCCTAATCACCTTAAACAATGTTTGCCTTTTAAAATTATTTTTTACAAAACAATACTAACATAGTAAACAATAAATATTCTGACTAGATTAATACACGCCTAGAGTAGACTTACAAATATGTAATAGATATCAATAAAAATAATATATTGTTATCGAAGCGAAAGAATATAGTTAAAATATATTTCCAAAAGTTGAAAGTTTTAAGAAAAGAAAAAACGAGTAGAGCACCATATTTTAGAAGAGTCTGAGCAACAACTACAATGATACACTACACAAATCTACAAATAACATTAAATCTAAATTTGATTGAGTGCCGTCTCCGCTAGAAATCTATAAAACTCGTAATGTCTACAACTGCATACAATTTAACTACTCTGAGGCACGATGGATGACAGTTGCCTTGTAACAGTCCCTGGTTCAATCCCGGGGTTACATGTTGTGAGGTTTGGATGGCGACAGGGTGTTTTTTTAACCCACCAACATTTTCATTTAACAACGGATAGAGTATTTGGAGAGTAGGTTCTATTTGTCCATGCCTTCATCGTTACTGGTGACATTTCTTACACTATATATAATTGAATTTTAACCATTGGAAAAAATATTTATTCATTCTTTTTCATTCCTCTTTAACCTTTATAAGCGAATATGAAGGAAAGAGAAACATAGAACATTAAGAACACCAATTCCTCTAAGGCATACATTTATACACATACTCTATGTATACAATTAGCCTGTAAATATAACAGTGAAATCTCAGCAATTCTTATTTCTGACGCCAAACATTAGTGCGCAAACATTACAGTGTTCCGATTTCAAAGGCGTTACCGCTAATGAAGTGATCACACTCATTCATAACTGTTTAAAGATCTAGCCCAATATCAAGTAAAAACCTTTTATGCGTTATGAATCAACAACCGTTTTTGTTCATTGAACATGTATAAGCTAATCTCAAAAATATATCTTCTTCAATATTGTTTACAATTCCAAAATATTCAGAGGTATTTCATACAATTCCCATTCCATCAATTCATTAGGAAAAAGTATCATTAATAGAAAAAAAGGTATGTATAGTAAAGTTATCCGCTTTTGAGAGAGTAAGTCCCTGCAATGGGAACATTATAAGAGCTTTTTATTATATAGCAAAAGCGTAAAGTTTGATTTCAAAATATTTTTGGTTGTAGCAATCAATCATTTCATCTACATTAATATAATAAAGACCATCATCATTTCAACATATTGTTGTCCAATAAAGACCTAGAAACAGAAATGGCCTTAAGAGCTGGGATACATTATTCAGGAATACATACACTACTGTTTTTACATGACGCGTCGTTTCTATAATACAAGATACAATCATTCTTTAAATATACAATGATAATAGTAGCGATACATTTACTTATTAAACTTGGGGCAGTATTATAACGTTCAAAGTTTATATCTCTCTTTAGCCATTAGCCTCATTTTCACTGTACTTTACAGAATCATTATGTTATGTTCAATAACTTAGTTCGCTCCCACAATGTAATGCACTTAAAGCCTCCGATTTACAATCATAGCTCAATTAGCCCAAGCCATTACAACCTTTGAGAATGGTACAAATAAGGCAGTGTATTGCGGTGGGGCGAGAAAGTACCGCCTGCCGCGGTAGGTGCCATCGTTGCGAGCCAAGCCAGGATATTGAGTTAGTGAAAACTCTGCGCCCACCATTACACCACTGTTGGCTGCGCTACCACCGGCGATACCGACGTATCTAATATAAACCAAATTATGTACGTTACAAAAATTATTATATTATGAGTGTTATTTCGAATATATGAATAATTGGGAAAGAAATAGCTTAGAACCGTGCAAACGAATTATATTTATGAAGTACACTTATGATCTCATTTGTTCAGGCAACGAGCGCAGCTTAAAGTTAGTAAAATTACTTGTATTGTGCAGACGTAAAAACGAAGAAATAAATTTATGTAAAATGTACTATATGTAAAGTATAATAATGTAATAGTCATACCTGATTCTGCCGACTGAGAGGCGGCCCTGGGGTGTGATAAGCTTGACGGTATGGCCCAGACGCAGCTGACGCGCCTCGGCCGGTACATACGGCTGGCCAGTGGGTACGCGTTCAACTGGCAAAATATTACAATGAATTTTAAAAAAATATGAAATCATTACTTTTTCTGTATACAATTTGTTGAACCAACATCACCAAGACCTAATGATACACTAGTCAACAAAAAGTTGGTGCCCGAAAATATGCTCCTGGCCCTCAGATAAATGTAAATCCCACACAGTCATCAACAAACAGTGATCTACCAATAAAATACGGGTTCGTCTCGTTATGTTATATATTAGCAATAAAAATGATATACTTATCCCGGCCCTAAGCCACTGATTATCTTCTATTTCACAGGAGAACGAGTGGATATCAATATCCAAAAAAAAAAGATATACTTAATAAAGTATAAAAATATTAATAACAATTATATACAATTCATTAAAATTATTATTTCTGTACTTACCTTTTATCTTATTCAAAGGAGCAGATCTTCGAAAGATGTTCTACTCCCACAGGTTACCGTAAGTGTGATGTAAAGTGTCACAAGATCTAGGTGCACTAAATCTTAGTATGTTTTTTTCTCAGCCTTCTCCCTAGTATGTATATATAAACAAAATTACCCGTCAGAGAAGAAGGTAAAGTAAACTTACCTTCATCAACGACGGATGTGAGATTGTCTATGGAGCGTCGTAGATATGTCTCCGCCTCCTCTAAGAGGTCGTCGGTATCGTCACGCAAATCTTGACGCACATCCGGCAGCGAGCCACGCCATGCTCTGTATCCACCTACAGACAGCAACAATCGATGTCCATTTTATGGTTTTTCATTTAATTATCTTACTTTATATGTTTTAGTTGTATTAACTTTTCGAAGATAAAACCAATTTAGGTATTTTAATTATATAACTCCGAGTGGAAGACCGATTATAATATTTCACGACACTTTATAGGCAGCATATGATGGAAATAACAGAAAATTTCACTTCATCAGATACTAGCTCACAACTTACCAGACTACTCGTATATACCAAGTATTACCTGTTTTGGTTGTACTTGGTACATCTACCCGAAAAGCGGGGCATTGGCGAAATGGTGTAAAATCAGCAATGAACATCAATAGACTGCACTTGTAATTTTATTGAAAAGTTTTCCCATGTAATTTGAAATTGTAGGATGTTGTATTACTCGATGCGGTACCTTTGGAGGTTGCGATGTAGTTGGTGTGCGGTGACCAGTCGTTACTGCGATCTATACTTAGGCACGGCGAGCGATATGATCCCCGCGAATGGTGCCTATAATATAACAAAAAATTAAACGATATATGGTATAAGATTGAACGATCACGATACACCAATAAAATAAAAAGAAAGCAATTTCACTGCCCCAAGTCTTCTCAAGGTATCCATTACTACTAGCACTGCAGTAACCAGTCTTTAAAAACCCTACTGCCGCGTCACGAAAGCTCAAATTCTAATTAACCTAAATTAATATTGCGTTAAAAATGTCCAATGGGTATTCATATAAAGGACCTAAGCCTTCTCATCATTTATTCTCATCTCTTGCCGGCGACAATGTTCCCATCTAAATAGAACAAATGTGTCTTCAAGAAAAGCATGAATAGACACTAGGCTAGTTTGCATCACCATTTAATACAAGGAAATGTAGTCAAGTATTTAATTATTTATATTATAATTGACCCCTGCAGGGTCATTTATCATCAAAAAAGTTCAGGACAAGTCCCAAGTCGATTACCGCGGCTGGGGCGAGTCGGGTGCGTTGCGCCGCAAGTTCCACAGCGGCTCTGCAGAGCGAGAAAGCTCCGGCACCATCGACGTGAAGCCTGCAAATAAAATATACTATATTTAGTAACACTAGACGTAGAGATATACAGGTAAATCATTTTCCAGACGTTTTTGCATTTGTAGTTGTGTACAGTCAGCACATAAAGAAATAAACAATTACTTTTATAACAATTTTTGTTATTTATACCAGGTACATCAATTAAACAATATTTAAAAAGTTAATAATATTAATATTAAACATAACATTTAATTCTAATCTTCTTATTCTTTCCTCTTTGGGAAGTCCAAGGCTTACCTCGACTATGGTTCATCATTGGAACCATTTTAATTAATAACATTACAATAACAACACTGAACAAAAATTGTAAGCCATAAGAATAAATATAATTATTATTTATACGACATTGATTAACTCTTTACTGTCAATATACTTTCTTCTTACAATGAAATTCGAATGTGTGACTGTTCAATGAAATTCAAATTCCATGTTATGATCAACAGTAAATATACAAATGCTTACTACAAATGCAAACACGTCTTTAAAAATGATTTACCTATATGTACTTCGTGTTTACAAACTACAATACAAATATTATATGTGTGGTATAACTTGATGGCAAATATGGACGTCGAGTTCGAATGTACTGCAGCGAGTAATTAACTTTAACCTACGTTCGAGTCCATTTTTTTCGTCTTGCCCATTTTTTTCAATAATTTTTTTGGGGTTGGGGCAGTGTCTGTACTCATCTGTGCTAAATACACTGCTAAGTTTTTGGCAATGGTTTTTCCAGCCGCCCGCCTGCCTGGCGCTAACCCTCCTTGAGGATGCCAGAGATATTTAATTTCTTAAACCGCACGTAACTCGAAAAGTCATTGAGAGGCCGAGGTCCGTAACCACTCGGCTATCACTGTTTCTTGGTTACGTTACGTTCCGAGTCCATATAGCCAAATATTTTTAAGATTTAGCAGTGAATTCCTGTACTAGGGACACCGTCATGAGTATGTAGTGTTACCTAAGTCGCTAAGTAACACCCGGCGGGCCTCGTCGGTGCGACGAGCGGGCGGAGGGCGCGCGTCCGGCACGGTGAGCCGACGCGACGGCACCGACCGTTGAGGCACCGTCGTCGGACAACTCACCACTCGCGATGAACTCTAATGAACAAGTACATTGGAACGAATTATTCAACGTTTAATGACTTCCTTTAAATAATGCGAATTCAATACTTGCGCCACAAAACAAGCGCCTGCTTTGTATTGACCAAACTTTACAGAAGATCTACAGAATCCTTAAGCACGATCGAAGACTTCATTTCATGTTCTTTAAGAAAATCTCTTTTCGTTGCCTTTCAAATTCCCTATTTTTAGTCGTAACTTTATTGGATTATGAGTATAATTTAATGCTCTCTTGCGAGATATTTCATACCTATATTTTTTCTTTACTTTACTAGGTATGTTCTATATATTATCTGTTTATGTAAACCCTGTTAGCCATGTATTAACTGAGATGCACACATATGACGCTCGCGGATCCCTTGTGTGTTCTGTTTATATTAATTAACAAATAAATGGAACAATTGTCTATGCTGTACCCTTACAGATAGTCGACACTTAACCTGTACAAAATAGACGTATCTAATTATGTTACAAGTTGCCACATCAAGTTAAGTATGTTTGATTTAGGTACTATAGCATATTATATCGGACTCTTGAGCAAATGTATCACCTTGTATGCGAGGTACCCATCGGAGGTCCACCTCGGCGGCAGCGCGGACACGTCGGTCTGCGCCGCGCTCTCTCGACGCGGGCCTCCGCCCTCCCGAAGCACGGGTCGCCGTGATGACGTCACAGACTTTCCCGTTCGCATTGCGCCGCGGTATGTCAAGGGCCTATACACCATAACAGTTACATTTATTCTTAATGACAATTACTTTTTCTTTACTTTCACAGCGCCGTTTTATTCTAAGAATTGAAGAAACTAACCGACATTCCCCTGATGATTAGTTAAGCGCTAGTAATGATGAAAAACTTTAGACTATATTGTTTTCATTACTGTACTACCAATTACATTATATATTTTCTAAAATCATCATCAACACCATGGGGTATTAACTTTTTCGAATATGTACAAATGTGGTGACGAAATTATTACGTAAGAATTTTCTTTTATAGTATTTATGTATTAGGTTCACTGTGGAATAAATTATCTATTTAAACATACCTATTATTTTTTAATTATGTATGTGCTTTTTGATTCAATTTTCTTTTTATGTATTCATTTAATATTTTTAATAGTAAAATTACCTGTACTGAAAAGGATTAGGACATGTGTTTCTCCTTAGGTTAAAGTTGCTGGCAAGATCGTCTTCCGATATACCACATTTGGATATATCGGTCTCTGCGAATACTGAAAACCGATGCCCCAAACGATTGCTCTTATGGAAGTTGTCTACACTCTCCTCCCTATGCAAGATATCCATACTTGACCCAAGTTCAAAACTCGAAGATTTTGTATTATCGAAACTCAATCCCCTGTTGTATTCACATGTGAGGCTGTCAACACTGTCCAGTCTCCTAGTACTTGTATTAGGACTTCGTCTATACAGTGTATTGTCAGATTTATTTCCACAACTCTTGAGTATACCACTTCCAGGCAAATCTAAACTGCCTTTACTATTCAATGCGACTTGCTTTATATCTTTATCATTAGGGAGAGAAACTCTTTTAATTTTCAGGTTTGAATCTACGGTTGCCTCTTGAAGATTGCTTTTTTCGTGATATTTATTTTCTGCATTGTACGTGGTTTCACCAGGTTGAAAGTCTGGATCCAAGGTGTGAAACTTAATTAAGACTGGAGTAGAGTGGACTGTGGAAGCGGAATTCGGCGCCCACTGGTCCGTCTCTTGAATTGATACAAGATCCTCCTGTGGTAATAGAAAATAAAAAGGGTATTAAATAATGCATAATGGCAGACAAATCAAAAGCAAAGTATCGAAACATAAATACACCTAGAGATTCAAATTCTTAGTAATTTGTTAGTATTATCCAAGGACACAATATTTTGAAAGACATCTTGGTATATTGTAAATGCTCTATTATCAAAGACAATATAAATAAGCAATCCACTAAATGTTTTCAGAACATGAACTCAGAGTCTACCCTCACAAAATGAATGTTAAGTTCATACTTTTTTCTTTTTTTTTTGACATTGATATCCACTCGTTCTCCTGAAAGGAAGATTAAGAGCAACACCGGACTTGAGGGGGCAGAGCACGGAAGGTGCTAGCTTAAACCTCTTTACTGGTAGCTAAGCTCGAGAGCTCCCTCGGGAACCTCGGCTCGAGCTGCTCTACTTTGGTTTAACAACCGGACGGGTGCGCCGTCGAGCTTCTTTGACGCTTTGACAGTCGCTCCGTGGAGTGACTAAGCTCAAGAGTCCCCGAGAGGGAACCTCGGCTTGGACTGTCACTCAGTGCGCGTTTAGCATTCC
>DWHU01000061.1:0-34231 GCA_018247975.1 Parides photinus
GATTTTTACCAAATTTTATATGCGTATTCAGTAGGCCTGAGAATCGGCTACTATCTATTTTCCATACCCCTAAGTGATAAGGGTTGTTCACCCTAAAAAAATTTCTTTTAATTTTTTGGCGAAATTTTTTGTTTTTATTTTTTTATAATGTGGCATTAAAAAATACATACAACCCTAAATTTTTACACTTTTATCACCAACCCCTATTTTTTAATAGCAATTTTAGTAATTTAATCATTTTTCATCTCCGGTCGATAACTGATCAATCGTCATTTAATTAGTTATTTTTGGGGGTTATTTTTTGTCTACACTAGAAATAATTTATATGGCAATATAACGTTTGCCGGGTCAGCTAGTAATATATAATACCTAATACCATTAAGTAATGTACACTATCTGTATAAATTAAATAAAGACTTTTTGTTACACAAACATTTTTGTTTGTTTGTAAAACAATCTATATACAAGTAATACCAATTTCCCATGAAAAAATGGTTATAAACGAAAATTTACATTTATATGTTATTTCCTGGATAGAGAAAATTATTATCTCTCAGTAACGCAGCTAATACTTTAAGATACGTCTCCATAGCCTATTATTCTCACTAGACATTTACAAAGATGTAACACATTTCGGCTATAAAGTAATATCTATACAAAAGAAATGTAATAATATATTACTAAGTTATATGACTCTTATACAAAACTTGAGAACCCTGTATTATTAAATTTATTCTCTTTTATCCACATTAAAGGTCAAAATGAAATTTTGTCGCAGAATTGCATTTAGATTTTTTATTAGTTGCGAAGCTTTTATATCAAAGCAAAGATTTGATTTGACTCTTGAGACGTCGAAGAGATCAAGCTAAATAATATGAAATAAATTGTCTACGCTTTGATTTATTTAGTAAATAAAAGTGGTGAGTGATTTCTTTACGACTCAAATTTATTATCAAATGAAAGATGTATTTTGTCTACTGTACGAGTATGTTATTTTCGTCGGTCTGTATCAATAATATTTCGTTGCGGATCGACATTGAAAGTGTATTAACAATATTAAAAGAAATATTTTTACGTTAATTAGAAACCGTTTTGCAATTTCTATAAAAGAGCTCGAATGTGTCCTGGAAATGAAGCAATAGTTGGAAATCGATGGCAAAGTAGCGACAATACAGAACAGAACTTATACAGCAAATAGTGCCACCCGAGGCGCAGGAAGACGACACAGCGCAGCGCCAATCGGTCGCACTTCCGTCTGATTACGAAGCCTTTGTCGTCAGCCCTCACTCACTACTATATTTACAAATCAGGATTAGGTTCTAAGTATTCCCCTTTGTACTCCACTTCCTTTTTGTTGCAAAATTACTTGTACGATCTGTTATATTTTTAACGATTCAAACCTCTCAGTGAACTCTATCAAACAGAACTGATTAAATAAAAACATACTCCGGAGTAAATTTTCTATCTATTTTATAAAACACTCAACATTCCTGATAGCAGGCCTACTTTGCAAGTTGCGGTCTCGGTGGATGTAAACCCTGTGTACTGTTCCGGTTTCTACGGTGCTGTAGCCTGTAAAATTATTCACTCATTGGTGTAGAGCGCTATTGTACTAGAATATATTATTTATACTCCAGTCTTCTCTCATATTTAGTCCTTATTATAAGTGGGGCATAATATTTTATATTAAGTAAACCGGCCCGATCCGCTCGAGTCGAGTATATTTATGTCATGAAAACATAACCTATATAAAGCATTCTAGTATTTTATATTTCTTAATCAGAATAATAATCTACTACCATTTAAATGTATTTTTTTTTTAAACATTATAGACTAGAGCTTGACTGCGACCCCACCTGATGGTAAGCGGCGATGTTGTCTTTGGTGGAAAAGCGCACTAGTCTAGGAGTAGCCTATTCACTCTTCTCTTGAAGATTCCCACGTCATACCTTTACGGGAACACTGACGCCGGCAGACATATATAAGTAAAATCCAATATCCCGTTGAATTTTAAGTTGTAAGAAGTATATTTCGTATAATACAAATCACATAATCAACCTGCATTAAAATGAAATAGACACAAATTCTTAAACCTGCAGACCGTTCTCTGCTAATAGAGGCACACTTTACAAAGAGATGAAGGAACTGAAATATGAAGAAGAAAGAATTATGTTTATTTTTATTTGTTTCGCCGTTTTCTAAGCGCCCTGACATTTTAAATATATTCATAAAACCAGAGGTAATTACTTGGTCGGAGCAATTAAACATAATCTTAATTCGCTTTAATCATTGGTACACGTAAAATGAAAGCTTTTAATCACAAATATTTGTTTACGGAATCATTACAATGTTGATACGTTGTCGACGTATTTTGTGCAACAATGTAAATGTAACAAATTTGTTTAAAAATTTGTACATATTAAAATGTAATAAATAATATTACATACATTGAGAGTGTGATGTATCTTCCAATTATTATGAAACAGTAAATATTGCGCAACGTACTTATAACACGGCTTACATCGACAACCCTTTGCTTCAGGCCCGAAGGCGCGGCTCTCGCGGAACAAACAAACGGAAGCGAAATTGAGAGAAGCGCCCGGAACTGGCGGTATACCTTTTCATTACAGAATCCCTTTTTAATTACCACGGCACAAATAAAAATTGTATTTTTTTTATTTCAAGTAGACGTAATTGAAAAGGAAATTGCCAGTAGGAGCGGCCGCGCAGCATCGAATAAAACTTTAATATATTGCATAGGATGCTTTGATCTCGGCACTTTGCGAGCATTAAAAGGCAAAGACTACAGTCAACTTTCTGTTTGTATTTGCTTTCTTTTGTAAATATAATTATTTTACATACATTTTTTAAACAGAATTGAAGATGACTTTTTTAAGTAGTCGTTGAAATAAATGTACCTAATAAAGAACACGAATTTTGTGTAAAATATATTTAATGTATTATTATATTTACATAATTCTGACCAGTACATGGACACATATTTAAATCATAACATTATAAAATTCACAATGCGGCGTTTAAATAACTAAAGTAATTCCAAAGAAAAATCATAAGTTACCGAGATTGCATTGATAACATATATTAAATGAGGAAATAGTTAAATGAAAGACATACGGTCAAGCTAAATATAATAAAGCCGTACGTTTTCACTTTAATCCGTAGTCAGAGGGAAGAGCTTCGAGATTCGACAGCAAAGAGAGGGGGTTGGAGGTTCGATATCTAAAATTACAAGCCGGCACAGAGTGCCTATCTCGAGGTACACCGTTCTCCATTCCTTTATATTCAGCTGCCACTTTCAGACATGCCTTCCATTCAAACTATACCCAAAACGTTCACAGCGCGCATAACGATAAATTTGTTTGGAAAGATATTTCTATACATTGTATGATAATTACGATTCTACGTATCGTTGCGAACAGTTATCGTACGGAAGGAATTAAGGATGTCGTCTTTCGTGGTCCTTTCGGGGAGTTACTTCTGTGCATATGAATTGGAGGAATTATCTTGTTTTTCTAAGAATCATATGCTCGATGATGAAGTCATGCGTTGATATTGCAGTCGCGTGCTGGGGCAACATAAGGCTTACTCCGCACTGAAACCTTATCGAACTGGCCCATAATTCGTTTGATTAACATCCGCAGCTGCACCCAGCACACGCGAAACATACGACTAACGTAGGCGTTATACATTTACACTTTATATATACGACTCAATAAACTAAAAAAAAGTATGGTTATTGCATTAACTAT
This sequence comes from Parides photinus, assembly GCA_018247975.1. Classification (NCBI taxonomy): domain Eukaryota; kingdom Metazoa; phylum Arthropoda; class Insecta; order Lepidoptera; family Papilionidae; genus Parides; species Parides photinus. Next base: position 3,771 of record DWHU01000061.1, read on the forward strand.
TATTCTTGTTAATATTCTGATACTACATGACATAAATGACACAAAAAAAATAAGCTAAGAAATGAAACGAGTAAAATGTACAAATTATTACAAAAGTGTTAACATTTGTGTAATCTTTTATATTTTTCTTAACTAAAGTAAATAAAGATATATATTTGTTTTAAATTTTAATAAAATTTCTAAATACTTCCACTTCTAAGAAGATAAACATAATGGATGATACCATGGAAAAGAATAACAGTATCTGCAAAATTAATAAATATATTACATAGAAAAGTGAAAAATATAGTTTAGTCATGATTGGCACAGTTAGGCAAGCCTATTAAATATAATAATTAGTTAACAAATTTTATTCTAACTTGTGATTGTGAAAGAAAACATCATGAGGAAACGGACATGTTCAAAATAAGATTTGCCAACGCTTTCTCAAGCGAAGGCCCCGAGTCCCAGCAGTGAGAACAATAAGTGGACTGAAAAAACACTTAATTCCTTGTATACAGTGTATGTCATAAGTCAAGATATCGCACGCGATCGACTAATATTGACTTCGCGATTGACCGGTCGATCGCGATGGACCGGTTGGCCACCCCTGGCCTATGTGATATGATAAACAAGCGATCCAACGAGACAAATGTATTACAATTTGACAAGTGTCTGTATTGTTGTTACATTTCAATAATATTCCAGCACACCTCGCGTTGCGGTGTCTGCGGAGCTAGAAGCCGTACGATATGAACAAAGCAACCGAATCGAATGTAATAAAAATCACTTCAGCATTACGCCGCGACGGGAACTGATGTCTATCGGCACCGTGACACATGATGCCGCCTCGATATATGTCACAGGGGGAAAGCCGCGGCGTCGAGTTGCCTATTATTTTTTACGCTATAAAACAAAATTAATTGTGAAACATTGTGCCTGCATGCGGTGTTTTATGGTAACGCTAGATGTAAATAACTGTATATGTAAACACTTTGTAACAACATCTACATTTTAAATATTTTATTGCCTGTCACTGGTTGGTCTCTGTTGCCGGACACCGTCTACGTAGGTACCACAGCAGCTCCTATCTATAATATAAAAATTAATCGCTGAACTTGTTGCTTACCCAAGTCCTGCGTTACTCTTAATCTCCTCTTACAGGAGAACGAGTGGATACTAAAAATCCAAAAAAAAAAAGTGTTGCTTACCGCAAATCTCGAGAACAGTTGAACCGATTTTGCGAATTCTTTTTTTATAAAGTTCCATGAAGTTTAAAAAAATCTTGTAAAGTCTAAAAACAACACTTTTTTATATTCTCATACAAAAGATTCGTAATAATACTTAGTTATAGTAAAAATCAATTTGAACTTTAATACCACAGCATAAAGTTTAAGTGTTAACGGACGAGTTCCGATATTACAATATAATTGAGTGATGTTAGTATAGTACCAATAAATATAGATTTGAAATAAAACGCTGCAACGACACAATTTTTTAGAAATAAACACCTATATATGTATATAAATTAATAATAACTTTATATTTATTTTAAAATCTTCAACATGCCCATTCTTTGATTGTTAGGCGAAACAAAGTTCGCCGGGACCGCTGGTAATAATATAACAATAATTCTTTATTTTCGGACAACTGTGATCCATATTTGGTTAGTAACATTCAAACTAATGTTAGTATACAGAAGTTACACAAGATACAAGAAAGAGAAATAGCTGATAAACAGTAGTGTGCAATCATTAGTGTCCCGGCTTGAATGGCGTTGTAGCTAGTGAAATTACTAGGTTTACGAGACTTAATATCTTATGCATCTAGGCAATGAGCAAAATCTGGTGATGTGTATACCATCCTAACTAGTGCCACGTTGTTGTAGGCAGCCACATCTACAATCAGGCGAACGTCTTGCTCTCATCGTATCGTTGAATAAAAAAATAATTAAAATTATCTATAATAGTAATGATACGAATGTAGGTAGACCAGTCACAATAGAAATTTAGTTAATTTCTATGGTCAGCAGTAGACAACGATACGATGAAATGATGATAATTACGTGTACCCCCGTAATAACACAATTAAAAATTATATTAAAATAATCGGAAAAATATTGCAATGATTTCACTATAGTTGTAACCTTTTTTGGGCATTCAAAACTTTGAATAGTTTCAATTAATTAAATATAAGATATTTTTTACTCATTTGTTACACACAGATTTAACTAAAATTTCGAACAACCTGGACTTGTACGCTAAAGCCGCGTATCCCGTCGGTAAGAATATTAAGCTGGCCCATTATTATAACGAAAAGTATATTAGCAATAAATTTATTCATTTTCTTCATCTCAAAATTATTTAAGAGCCAAGAAATTCATCGACTTGTAACAAACACTTCGACAGATTTTTCACTGATGAAATTCGCGAATGAGCCTTCTGCAGTTATCTCTGTGTACAATAATTAAATTTGATTTGTAAATTTTGTTAAGTAGAATCTTTTCAATAAAACATTATGAATAAATACTTATTGTACTAAAAAAAAAATGTACTACTCCACTCGAAAACGCGACAGCATTAAAATAAGGGTGCATAATTGAAACGCGTGACTTTTGCTCACAATTTCAAATTGCTAACGAGACAAAATAATTGTGTTAGAATTAAGCGTTATTTGTACCGTTATCCTCGGCGATAATTAGTCAAATTATTTTCTTTGCATACAAACTGATGAAATATTTTTGGCCGGTGGCGGTACTACCAGAGACCGTCATATTGGCTGTAATGTTTGTTGTTACTGTTCCGTCCTTACCGCTCATGCGTTATACTTTAATTCGAAGAATATAGTTTGTGAAACGATATTGGAAGGCTTTATTGTCACCCACACCTGGTTAGACATTATTTACATCAGCATAGAATACAAACCATACTCGTCTATGTACCGCTGCTAAATGGTATTACACAAACATTACCATGTTGCTTTAAAGATCTTTGTAGACCATGCAATTACTTGTATAACTAGACCCAATTTCACAAGTTTCATACACATCGTGATGCAATGTTTAATAATGAATAATTACATATTACTTATATTTTATATTGAAATTTACAAACCTTTAACATTGTTAAACAAATGTAGATAGTAAAGCACTTGTTTATATCTACATGTATATTTAACCAGCCTAAATAAAATACCTGACTATTCTTGTCTGACGAACTTTATGTACTTTAAGTAGTCCCCAATGTTATTCTAACAATAATTTATAATTCTAACGCACTTTCGAGGCCCGCCTACTAGTATATTATTTTTATATTTAATATTCATTGCATTACTTTGTTTTTGTAAGTTTGCAATTTTAAGCGTAATTTATGGATTTTCCTCCAATGAGTGTACTACTGTTTACATTCGCGATGGAAGTAGAGATATTTTAACAGCAAAGTGAGTTAAGACTTGTTAATAATTTAGTTTATGTAATGTATATTTCATTTATTAACTTTAAGCATTTTTTCATACAGGTTTGCAGTTTTTTTAATTAAAAAAGGTACCTATGAAAATGTCGGAGAGTAAAAGTTATGTAAAAATGCAAAGCAAAACAAAACAAGCGACTGGAAAGCATTATCTTTCCTCCTTCACAAGTACTAGCGTGCATCAGATTCCATATCCAGCACGTAGTTTAAGGTGTGTCCATTGACGTGTGAAAAATGTAAACGGCAGTGGAGGCGATGCTTGATGCTTAATGACGTCGACGACGCTCTTCGGCGCGGGGCCCTCCATACCCCTCCTTTTTTATTTGAACATCACCTTTTATGTCACAATGCCAGTTTTATAGCTTTCATGAATTCCTTCATACAATTAATTCACGCCCCTCCTCCCGAGCTGATGAATACGTGACAAGCGACGGCTGTTAAGGTTTTGTTATTATAAATGAGACAATTAGTTACACGCAGAAGCGTAATTGGTAAGATAACTGTTAACGCGCGATTCAAAGCGCTCATTACAAATGGCGTACGAAATAAATCCTCGCGCTGTTTGTGTTCGATATATGAAACGATTTTAATTACCATAGGAAAATCTCGGTTACAAAATACATAAACAATATATCAAACATGATTTTTATACAACAAAAACAATTTCTTGTCACAACTCTATTAATTGTGTGTGCTAAAAATTCAATAAGTAGCAGAAGTATGTATATTACTTTGTATAATCTTTGTCAACTTTCACAGAAACTGATTTTCAAAACCTTTAGAGTTGATGAATATCGGTATAAAATTAATTAACTAATCTTCACAAATTTTTAATTCTTTTGTAATACTTTACACTTCATACTAACATTGTTACAAAAACTTTCACGTAAATCGACAATTTGACGTTATTCAATTTAAGAAGCGATTGCAATTTCAACAATGTCGTTACTTTAAAAAATATTTCCGGCGTATATATTTATGTAAAACGACAATTTGTGTACGTGAAATATCTTTTAATATATTAAATACATGTGAAGTTTCTTGTTCATCGCAGTCTATTTACAGGCTATGAATATTAATCACATGTTTACCATAACCGAGTCTCAGTACATAATTAGCACTTAAAGCAGAAATATTATTTCATTTAATAAAGATAAATTCTTATTTGTTTTTGTATATCGTGTTATAACAATATTTTCATATTTATGCAACCTAATACTTTTATCAATCCAGTAATCTATTCTAAGTATACTTTTTTTCACTGGTCATGTCCAAATACCTTTCGCCTAAAATATTTAAGATAAATATGTATGTTACTTAATGGAATTAAATGTTTCTTTAGTGGTGTATTTCAAACAAATATTACAATCCACCTTATTAATAAATAGGTATAAAAATCTTTAAGAGAACAACATATATTTATTTACAGAAAAAAAATGTAATAACAGTTTCTCTTCTTTCTCTGTTTAGATTTAACATTACTAGTACGGAATATTTGACGTATTATAATTCTGCTTGTTTAAAACGGGTACATAGATTTCTTAAAGTTTTTTTTTATTGAAGCACGTACTTTTGAGGCAATTATTTATAATACATAAGATGACATATTAATGTACCTATATTAAAATAATTTACACAGTAAAAATGAAGTAGTGTTACGATTGATATATTTTCATGTCCATATAGTGTTATTTTTACTCTACTGTATGTAATTTTGTTGTACTGTTTGTCTGTTTCTATTGTATTCTTTTTTGTCGGTAGACCATGGAACACCTTTCTTTTAACATAAAATTGTTATATTAGAACTTGAAAGAACTCTGCCGAGTTATTGTCTATGGCAATTGATAACATAAAACTTTTTAAGTGACCTTAATTGGTGGAAAGGGGCCGATTTAGTATACCGTGTCGCTTCGTTTTTTTTCGTTCGTCCAATGCGTGTAATATAAAAAAAGCGGTTGCTCGTTTGTCCGTGATGTGAGCGATGTGTGCGACGGGCTACACGTAATTGGGTGTCGAAGTCTAGAGCTAAAAGCATACACGTGTAGCGGCCGGTCGCAGCGCCATCTGATACTGTATTGTCTACACTTTATCAGGCGCGGTGTACACGATAAATCGTCCGTGTAGCATTGTGTCCGGTTAAGTGATGTACACACTTGCCATCGGGCTGCGTGAAATATTGTTCCGGTGTGAACAGACATGGTAGCCTACACATCGGTAGCGCTTAAAGTGACACTAATTTAAAACAACCACGCCTCATCATGTGTTACTTATACAAATTCTTATATAATTTGTACTTAATACATATCTTTTTATTTAGTCAACGGAACGAACGATCACCTGCTGGTAAGTGATACGTCTAGTACAATGTAGCACCAGTTAGGATGCCATACAAGAACGTGACCTTGAGGCAGCATTAAGTCTCTTATATCAATATTCTTCAGGTCTTTGATTCCTTAAATCAGTCACAAATGTTCTTTGTGATTTTACAACAGAATTTAACGGAGTGTAGAAATTTATTAAAACGTAAACCTGTAGATAACGCAATTAAAGTAATTGTTATAAGAAAGCTTCAGAATTTTTATATCATTCAACGAAGTCGGCGACGAGAAGTACAAGTGATGTTTAGCGACACGCCTAGAGAGGCGTTATAGGGATAACAACATGGTGTTAGTATAGTATACACAACACAACGTTGTGCCTGTCGCATATATGACGAAAAGTCTTGTTACCCTAGTAATTTCACTAGCTATACCGCCTTTCAAACCGGAACACAATGTTTGCACAGTATTGTTTTTCTTCAGAAATAAGATTTGCGGTGGTACCTACCTAGACTATCTCTGGCAACAGAGACTTATCAACATTAAAATATCACTACAGACCCATACATACTTTCTATTCAAAAATTTAACATTCGTTCTCTTCATTCTTCACACAGAACAGTGAAAGATCTAAATAGTGTGTTGTAAATGTTTCCGTTTCAGTACGACGTAAAAGTCGTTAAGAGTGACTTGGCTTCTTCTGGATTACAGTTTGAAGCCTAGCTAAATACTAGTCTATGTTATATAAAAAAAACTAATCAATGATGAGATAATTAAAAATTATTGTAAAGAATATTTTAATTTTTATAAGTAATAAGAGAAGAATTTGAAAAAATAATTAAAAGTAAATGGAGGCTTCTGGTGAGAAACGGATTATAATATCCGTGTCATAAAAGGCGTCTAACAAAAATTAATTCCAAGATTTACTTTTACTTCTTAGAAATATACTACACTCACCTATAAATAGAGAATACTCTAAATCCCTTCAAATTAGAGGCTTTCATTTGGGAAAGCACATCGATAGACCGCAATGATGTAAAATCTAAATTTGGCCGTTACAATATATACATAATAAACTCACAAAAACCTCATAATACCAAATTATTTGAATTTTAACGATTAAATAATTTTGTAATAAATTACATATACAGATCATTAAAAGGTCAAATTTAAATTTTATGTTCAATGTTTTAGAGGCTTGCCTTTAAAAGTTAAAGATGATGTAAAATTAAATTATCTTTAACTTTTACAGTGCGTCCAAAAGGTGAAACAAGTTTATTAAAATAACCCAAAATCAATGAGAAGAATATGATCAATAAGTATGTGTACGAGTACACGACTACGACACAATGATATCAACAATATAACGTCAAATACTCTCGACGTTATTGATTGGGTATCTTTCCAGTAGGCTCTTCATTATCTCACGATTTTATGACTTGGTCATAACCAAGACAGCGATAATAAGACGGGAGCAGCGTCCCCGGAGCCGGTATAACGTATACGTTTATGATTTGAGTGGAGATGGAAGAGCGGAGCCGGGGAGCGAGCGCACTGTAGCGAGAGGTTGCCCGGAGACCGGCCACTGACTGCACTGCACTGCACTGTCCATAGCTCCCATTGTCCGCCGCTCCTTATTCCTCTCCTATTCACGCTCCACGATAATGGGAATTTTTGAAATTGCAACAATACACATACGGACGGGCTCGCAGCGATGGCGGCCGGCGGAAATTTTGTTCTTGTTCTCCCTTCCGTGAGTAACGACGTGTATTTCCAAGACGCGCGTCCGACGGTTTATTATTTTCATACCGTAAAGAGCCAGTTGGAAATTTTCAACTAAAGCTCACGGCTATTATTAAATTATTTTGTACTTTGTCTGCGCCGCTACTTTTAACTTTTCTCATAATAGGAAGCCCACAGTGTTCCTTACTTTAATTTGTTTTGTTAAGCAATACGTTTTACTTTGTTTGCACGGTTTGCCTCTTAATTTTTAAACTATAAGGTTTTATGTTTAACAGTGTAACTTTGGTCTCAAAGGTTTTTGTTGTTTAGTATGTACTCGATGTCTACATTTTTGATACAAAAACGTGGACACAAGTTGAGTATGAATTAATTATTTTCGACAGTAACTCTCATTTCCGTTTACGTTGGACATATTTAATTATGCATAAGTATTCAGTAGCACTTGTAACTGCCACCATGAAATCGTTTAGGGGTATACATTTTCTAAGGTGCTAATTAATTAATTTCCTCAATTCGGCGTAGAAGTTAATTGTAAACAGATGATGAGTAGTAGTAGTAGTGAGTACTCTTGTTGCTTCTTAACAAAAAAATATTTATGTGCAGCTCATTGTTTTTGGTAGTAATATCAAATATTCACATCTAAGAACTATCCACATTTTTTTCTAAACAGACAATTATAACTTATTTCTCAAATCAATTTATTGGAAGGAAATAGATATCCATAAAAAGGAGTATAACAGAAGCTGGTGTTTTTTAAATAACAACTTTATTTTTTCGTTATTGAAAAAAATTATGCTTCATTGTCAATATATGCTACAAATTTAAGTATTGTTTGGTTATTGAAGGAATATCTGTTAATGAGATAATTATAATATTAAAAATCCCTCGACTTATAATGTAATCATGATCGTAAACTCGACATTTCCGAATAAGGTAAAACGAAATCAGTTTTACATCCCCATCCATAACATTACCAAAGTCAGTTCATGCATGTATAATCAAGGTGGTAATGTAAAAGGAAAAAAGGAATATTTGAAAGTCTTAATTTATGCATACTTGTAATTATAAAACACTGATTATTTTCAAAATGCATAAAATTGTATTAATCATTTGCTAACAAATAATATTTTTAATAAAATATCTATAACATTTTTAATAAAATATTATTCTTGGTGTTGAGGATTAAAAGCAGACAGATCCTTATCAGCTCGCTTACCTCAAGTTGCACAATACACTGTGTACATATAAGAATTGAAGACGTAAAACTCTTTGTTGTTATTTAAAGGTTGATGCTTCAATCCTCTTTGAAAGGAGAAAGGTTGAAAATCTCACAAAAACAGGCCTAAATCTTTGGATAAATCACTGATTACATGTCTGCAAATAATTCTACTTGTAGGACTACTTTTTTAATTCATTAATCGATATAGTGGCAAATGATTTAACTATCCATAATAATCAGGCGCTAGCATGGTGTATATAGCACTAGATTGTGCTCGTCACCTTAAGGTATAAGTTATTAAGTCACTTTACCCCCGTAATTTCACTAGCCACAAAGCCTTTCAAACCGGAATACGGTTATGTTTGCACAAATTTCAAAAAGCAACTGTGTTCGTATTCTTTAAACAACTCCCTTTTCGTTGTGTCTTCTCTCTAAAAATGAAAGAGTCAAGAGTCGGTATAAATTCTTTAATTTATTAAGGCTTTTCAGGTTTATTCTATGATGAAATAAAGAAAATGTTATAACAGCCATTTTCATACATAATAAAAATTTACATCATTTAAATAATGATTGAAGTAAATAGAAATAAGTAATAAGAATTTTTTGACGAAATCCGTTGATATATTCCCAAAGTATTTTTTTCTATTAAATATAGTTTTTGTAACGTTCTCTTAATTTATTCATATTATAACACGATGTGATTCTCGACAAGCAGCCATTAATCAATGGTGTCCACCTGTCCATGGCACGAGGGACAAGCCGCTAGTTACGGAAACGGAAGCGCACGCGTCTCACACCTGGCCCCTGTGACCTGCGCATCCTTTATAAGCCTTAAAAGTGTACTGCATTCATTACGGTCAACAACCTATGGCTTCAATATTTATTAAAAAAAATTATACATAAAACCTTTTTTAACACACTTTTTTCTTACAGTACTTCTGTCAGTCAATATCTTATCAATTGACTTTAAATACTAGAAACATAATTTTAAACTTAGATTGACTTTAAAATGTAATATTTATATTCGTATCGAGTCTCGGGAAAATTTAAATTTCAATATACCCTTGTGTTTTAATATCAGAACTTTGGACGGAGTCGAAGAAGGTCGCATTGAGAAATATATGGAGTAGTCTCATTTATACGTTTACTGCCATAAGAAAATATATAAAAAATTAGGAAAGGCATTAATAATCAGTATTTTATGAATTTGTTTGCCAGAATGATGATGATGAAAAATAATAAATAATAAATATCTCTTTATAAAGCAAATGCAAATGCATCATTACGATGTATATATTTTTAGACATATTGAATTATCATCGATTGTAAGATGAAATTATAACATAATAAACTTTTATCTATGTTAATAAATTTTTTATATATTATAATTATTGTGACTATAAACGTTTTTTTTTTTATTATTCAAGTGGACGTCGAGACTAGCAGGACGTTTACCTGATAGTAAATGATACGCCCGCCAGCCCATAACAATACAATACGCCTAGTTATGATGATATACACAGCACGTGCTCGTCGCTTTGAGACATATTGTTAAGTCTCGTTGTCCCAGTAATTTCACTAGATTCAACGCCCTTCAGAGCGAAATACAGTAATGCTTGCACACCATTGTTTGGCAGCCGAAATAGGAGCTGCGGTGGTACCTACCTAGATGTTTTCTGGCAAAGAAGATCTACCACCAGGCGTGTGTTTGTTATATAGGATTAAACAAAAACAAGCATACAAATAATAGCATTTCCAAATGAAAAAGCAAAAGAAACAGAAGAAAGTTAACAAATAATAAGATTGAAATGTTGGTAATGTCGTTTTTGTATGTGTACAAGATATATAACACACATATTTCATTCACAATAAAAGTAATGAAATTTCTGAACAATAATACTAAAGCTTGAGGCTTTATAAATATTTTGTTAATGACATCAACTTAGTGCAGACTTTTAACTGGAAAATACGAGTCTTTCACGATAAGGGTCGGGTGGTGTATTTGACCTTCCAACCTTAATTTCGCCGAACGTACCCTAATCCATTAGGCTATCGAGGCTTCGCAATGAATATTTTAATTAATATTGTTCACAAAAAATATTTTATGGTCTATAATTAATTGTGAAAAGTTTATAAAACATCAAAGCTACACTCATCGTTAACGATCTAAAGTCTAATAGATTACTATTTATATAAGATAAAGTAAATTAAGTTTTCATATATAAGAGTAGTTGAACTAAGTATCTAAGAGACGATGTTTTTGTTACTGAAACCAAACAGATATTTATATTCTGTCTACATAATTTTATGAAGATAACATCAACAGTTGGAGGAACTATAAAATATATTTCGGTTCAATGAAAATTTAAGCATGAAAATTGTAGAAGTTTGTGAAGATGTTGATACAGTGATATTACAAGCAGGTCAATTAAATTAATTCGTATGAACGAGTACTTAAAGCATATTACTGTTACGGCGTTAGGAGCTCATCTGTCCCCACTTTTCTTATTATTCAAAATAGCTGTGGAGTTGGCATTCAGCATCACGTGCGACTGTCTCTTGTATGCAAAGGGCGCGAGCATTCCGCGACTAAAGATGCTCCCCGCGTTCTTCAACGAACGAACAACTTCGAAAATTGACTTTCAATGGAACTTTTCGTTTCCACGTCAACTTTCTACTTTTACAACAAACAGAGCAAGCTTGAACGAAAATGCAGAATATTCGTTGTAACACGTGCAAACAAATTTCATATTCTTATAGACCAAGCGTACGTTATAAATATTACACATTTTTCATTGCCTCCGGGAATTGAAGTCTGAAGGTTACACAAAATACTTGCAGCGCTACTAACAAGTTTCCCCTAGCTGGTGTAAAATAAAACTGACAAAAAACCTTTAGAGAAACGACTCGACACATTTTGCTACTTATTTTTTATTACTTCGATACCTTACAAATGGTCAGCTGACGTTTGAGTCGGATGACCTGAAATTTTTAAAATATCTTTTGTTAGTCCGGCTTACATTTTGTTGAACAGGAAGGTTTTTGAAATATGGAGTGCACAACTACCAATTTTCCAATGAATGTTCACATTATTACTTTGTGGAAAATTTTTAATCTTTGCATATATTAATAATACTTAAGTTTTACCAAACCTTTATAATACTAAATTGTATTGAATGACTATTAATAATCATTATAAGTTATACGTTATAAATCCTGTGAATGTGATTTTTATCCGTTGAAAAAATATGCTTCAGTATGCGAAAACATTTGTTGATTTTAACGTCTGGAATGTCCTTAAGTATATTGCAGTAGTAAAATTTAAAGGAGCAATATCAAGAGGAATAGAAAAGCATGAAATGTCAGTCAGTGACCGTAGATTGTCGTTAAAAACAAACGACTTAAAGCCGAGGCACTCGTAATTGCTGCCATTATCGGCGGGAGTACCACCCCACAAAGTGCAGTGATTTTCATACGACAGCAATACCCGTCTGTCTCCAGACGTCAGGATAATTCAGTGTCATTACGGGTGATCATTGTTTCATGAGCACACTCCATTTGTTTACGTTTGAATACGTAAGTGCATGTTGGCCAACGGAGAATTGTAGAGTTTGTACAAACATACCAAGAAGACCCAATACTTCAAGGTACAGACAGAAACCTATCAAATATAGAAAAAAGTTTTAAGATAATATATTAATATACAGTTTCGGTATACTTTATTATTTACTTGTTAAGTATATGATTACTTTAGTTATAATGAGGGTATCATAGGAGTCGTCGTTTAATTTTCGGATGCCCTCTTATGTTTACCGGCAAACAGTAAATCTGTAGCGTGCGGCACAAACCGCTTCGATTCGATTTGCTCGACGTGATAGTCACACATTCAGCTCCCGGTGGAGCGTGTAAGTGCTCCATTCACTACAGCGCCCATTATTAATACATCCACTCCCCACTCGTCTCCTCTAGAGACCCTCATTGTATTCCGAGTTAATCCTCTGTCCGGCAAAGATCGTAGATCGACCGGCCGTCCCAACTTTGTGATGCGTAATAGGGTCCCGCTGTTAAATGTCGCATGTAATTTTTGGTTTGCTATTGTAATTATCTATTGGATCGCTTTACCACGCAACAGTTCGATTATCACCCGGCGTTACCAACAAATAATTGACTAGTTCCGTTCGTTGGTTCATTTCCAAAAAAGACACCTCGTACCTCCCTAAATAGATCACTAAAATTCAATAAGCTCCTGTTGCATTTAACTATAATGTCTGACATTATTACAATTAGGATTAACAGAACTGTAAAAAATCCTTATAAAATTACAACCAGCTTAAACAAGACGCTGATATAAATAAATAAATATCTTTGGACAATTCACACAACACTGTCTAGACCCAAAGTAAGCACAGTATACTCGCTTGTGTTATGGGTACTAGACAAATTATAAACTACTTAAATATATATTTTTTCAATATATACATATCATATATAGAAAACACCCAGACTCAGAACAACTACTTTCCGTGGCGGGAATCGAACCCACGACCTCTTACTCAGTAGACAGGTACACTACTAACTGAGCTAATCGGTCAGTCATTATATATTAAGTTTTAGATATGAAGTTAATTAACTATTCATATTGTATTGTAAATCCAAAAATCATACCTTTTAAAAATGGAGAAAATTTTATTTGGAAGTCATGATCATAATTGGATTTGCCAACTACAAACTAAGCTCGATGAATAAGAAGAGTTCTATATAAAGCTATGTCTTTTATATAAAAACATATCGGTTTAAAGATAGTAAATATTTACTACAGAGTAGGGAATTAGAATTACATTGAATTTCAAAATATAGATGAGCTGGGAATACATGAAAGTGTAGAGGAGACGACGTCTAGCGTGTCGCGTCGCGGCGGCGGGACGTATCCCCGAGGAGTCGCAGAACGAAGCCCGGCAAAGCAATTGAACCAATTTAATATCGTTCGCGTCCATTGACGGGCTCCCGCGCTCTTAATTCGAAAATAGACGCCATTGTGTTGCCGTTGCGAAAATATGCGGTGGATACATCAACTTTACCAACATACTACTTACCATACACAACCATCCATGTACACGTAGCTCCTCTTATCCGATCAATAATAAAATAATAAAAGAGCAACCCGAGCTGAAGCTTCTGAGGAAGCCCTCGAGCATAGCTACATAAAAGAAGGTTTTAGGCTAGGCACCTGCCGTGACCTGCCACCTCCACAACGACGCCGCTGAATATCCTCTTTTTCAGCGGAACCAGTGGATATCAATAACAAAAAAAAGGAATAAAAAAGCTCGTTCTACTATATAGCTTTACAATTATTTTCTAAAGACGTATCTGCCCATGTCAGTTAATTTGTAGTTATGCAGATTTTTAGATCTTGTCAAAGAGATTCTACAGCACTACACTGTGTATTGTTCCTTAAAAATCAGATTAATGGTAAAGTAATTTCACTAGTTACAGAATGATTATGTAAATAGTGTGAATTAGTTGAGAATATATAAATTATTTAAATACGATAAGGAAAGTAAAGCTCCGAATTATAATATCACGGTGGAAATATTGTAAAACCGTACACCTATTCACAAAAATTAATTCTTGGATCATATGGCATGAAATCCCCACTCAGTTGTGTTTGTATATACAGAGATACTTTGCTATAAACTAGCGGAACTATCGAAACGCTTACATAGAGCCTACATTACTGTTTAAAAGATAGTTTAGGTATTGGTATTAGGCCTTAGATCCGAAATGTGCGAGCCCAGTGGCAGAACAGTTTTATTCAAAACATAAGAAAATAGATAATGCTAATAATATTTTGCAAATATCCTATTACCAAAATTATACTACTGTTGCTAGCCATTCCGTCGTTCTGTTATAATAATATGTTAATTCTTATGTTTTAAATTGTTACCTTATTAAATTATTTAGTTATCATCTGAAGATCGCTATATACTATCTGTAGCAGACAATGATTGATATTTTCTTATACATTCCTTAAAATAATAGCTTTAACATTTGAGTTACAGCTTCTATTCTGAACCTCTTTTTAAGAAGATATACATGTGTGCAAGTTCATTTTACTTTATGCTATTCTAAGAATACAAATAACTCTTTAAAGCCGTCGTAAACTCGTATCTCAACTTATAACCTAATAAAATGAAATTGCTATTCTAAATTGACATTTATTGATAGAATAACTCATATATCTACTGACATTTATTTTGATCGCTAGCCTATCTTCTCTTTTTCCTTATTGATTTCTTATTACAGAACTTATTTTCGCTGTTGTGCTCAATTCCACTTGGAATCCCCACGTAAATATGCGTAATCAGCTTGAATGTGAAACGTATGTGCCGTCAAAAAGGTACTATGATTTTATAAATTTATTGCTTCCTTAAGTCCTTGGAGTTTTTATTATATTTATTTCAAAAGCTTTTGGTAACATTTTTACTAGGATTTCGTTTACTATTCCACAAGATAAAATATTTATAAGGCTTCATCTCTAATCAAGTTACGTAAATTTAACATTAGATCTGTGTATCGAATAAAAAGATCTGTATATAGAACATGTGATTGTAGTTCGATCTCCTTAAACATATTTCCTTTGAAGATAGTATAGTGTATCTTACAAAGACTTCCCTCGAGGTCAACGAAATATAGTTCTGTGTAATGTCCATTTAATTTTTTAAAAGAAAAATCCATTATTCTTAATATTAAAGGCACAGACAGTTGGGTGCTAAATATCGTCTGTGGTAGGTAACGAGTCCCCAGAGAAAACGAAACGTTCCAACGTTTTATCATAATCGACGCGTTGCATATACAAACGTACGTATGCGAGGAGCAGTAAAATGTTTACGACTATTTACCTATAAAATCTGAGTAGATTACTTCGACGTCTTTATTGTTGTTTACTTTTATTTTCGTCTCAATGAGAGTTACATGGGCGATAAAATTAGTTACCACCGCTTCAAAAGTGCTAAGCAGTGACACGTAACTGTTACGATCGCTCCACAACCAACAGTTTACAAGAGTTCATTTGCATAAGTATGCAAGACACAGGTAGTGCCGTCGGTTAACAAATAGTTTAGGAAAATTCATTGCCGAACAGGCGACTGTACATACTCTACTAAAGGGTAAAAATAGATCACAGATCCAGGGTCACAGGCAGTTGATAGCAGTTCAACTGGCTTGTACCAAGTGTAGAAGATTGTAGAAGAATCACCATTTCTTTAATACACTCTAGTATACCAGTTATAGTAAAATATTGTGATAAACAGTTACATGTATAACAAAACTAGTACTTTAAAACTTAAAGGTTATATTATTATTCTAATACAAGTAGCGAAATATTTGTAAAGCACGTCAAATTTATATTTGATAAATTTAAAATGCAAGGTTTTAAAGGATGTACAGATGTGATAAATATTCTGCTAGCTTCTTATGTTAGACATTTCTAGTAGCTCCAGTTTTAATATAATCTTTTCTTAAAATTTATCGACTAAAATAAATAACACATAAACAATACATATTAAACAATAGTAACCAACACAAATAAATTTTAGTACTATCAAAGAGTTATAAAATATTCGTTAAAAACGTTTGTTGCTAACATTCAAGCCCCCTTTTAATATATAGATTTCGCTTATAATTACTTTCACATTCGCTACGTAACCCCAATGTGTTAGTAAAAAGCTTTTGAGCTCCAGTACTTAATGAGTTTTTGTTTGGTACCGTTCCGTTTGGGAAGGGTCCCAGTAGTACCTGTGAATTAGGATCAAGCGCTCTCTCAAATTTTTAACGTCGGTTATTTCATTATGATCTTTCCATTTAATTTTAAGTGTCATCCGATGTAGGCCTCATTAGATACTAAACTATAAAATTTTAAAATTACTTACTTGAAACGACTACCTATAACGGCATCTTATGGTCTATATTTGTGCAATCAGAATTACCACAAAATTAATTCCTAAAATAAATTTTATGCTGTGATGTCTGTTACTTAAGATTGTTATTACACCAGTGATATCGAAATTTAATCAGGAATTCTTTATAAATTAAGAAAACATGCAAAGAATATCTTCTAAACGAAAACTTAAATTCTGTAACAAAATTCAAGTCCAACTCAGTGTCAAGTGTCAACAACTCATCTCATCTAGTAAGATAAAAATTCAAGAAAAACTAGTAAAATTCCAGGCGAACGTGATAAAACTTAACTGACAGATTTACACAATATTTCCTTGACTATTAGTTGCTTTCTTCGACCTTCTCCGGATCGTTGGTCCACGTTGTGAAGATCCTGGAGAATGAGAGACCAATGCACAGCAGTAAGCGTCTTCTGGCTAATAATACAATGTAACTATATACACAGTATTTATATCAGTTCCTTTTTACGACTAAATCAAGTAATTTTAACAAAAACCCTCTGGTACAGAAAAAAAGAATCTTTATCCGCAAAAATTTGCAATAACATTATCATAATTACACTCAGCCTTAGACGCTCAATCCAATTTTTTAAATTCGCTTGACGGCCTAAGTGGCTCGAAATGCTTACACATTCTCTTTTGCCGATAAGCCCCGTCCTAACGACGTCACCTTCGTGCTCGAACTTAATTGCTGCCATCGGTTTAGTATCTTTTTCTTGTTCATTTTTAGCGAGACTTGAGTAAAGTTTCCTGAAATACACAATTTCTTCATATATGTATAAAAATATGTACTATTTTGTGCACTTTTTTAAGCTTCAAAAAGATGTATTAAGACAACATTTTATGTAACTTTTATCGTAATCATTCTTCTCTGTTTTTCTCTAATGCTGGTAAACAATTTATATTGTATATTTAATCAATAATATTATGATATAATTAAATACTATGTACAATGCAGCCTGATAAGTTTTATTGAGTTTTAAACATTGCTTAAAGTCAAGTAATCGCGGTTTATGAACGAATTCATGTACACATATGTACGTGGATGGGCGATGAACAATATAAATTTTTGTTATTTAATGAGGAGAAGAGAGCGGCTAGACGTTCACCTGATGGTGATTAATACGTTACCTTGAGACATGAGACATTTGGCTTTGTGCCTATAGCTTTCTATCCTACACTGACATAAACAATACATATATTTAAATCAGATAATTGAAATTAAAATCAGTTCCATTCCACAGCAACCCGTATAATGTTTCACTTAAATACGTCAATTAATGTAATGGTGGAACACCCAGACCAGGTAATAGGCACGGTCAAATCGACAGCGCCGATACTCATTGTACGAGGGTTGGCCGCCATCTTGAATAAGGGGTCAAATTAAATTGACATGTGGTCTGTGTCAACGTATTGTGTTTGTTGCCAAGCATTGTGTCGTCGCCCCTAATTATACAGGTTCGTTGATAATACGAGATTAGGCGGCTGCAATCTATGTAATGCTGGCGGTGGCCATTCAAATTGCACAGATTTTCGGATTTAAACGCACCATAAATTACATTCATATCCCTTGGAACATTTTTATAGGCGGCTTCGACATCCTCGTATCTTCAAAATATATTTCAATTTAAATCCTGGAGACTCTTCTATCGCACTGCAGAAACTGTAAGGTGGTAAATTTTATAGGATATATGACATGAATTTGAAAAATTTTTACCTAAAATAAAAAAACAAATTTTACAGTAAGTGACGAAACTTTGAAACGTCTCCTAAAAGCAATGATGATCATCACTAGACTTTAACATTTTACTATAATCTCGAATATCCGCCGCTGATATCCAACAAAAATTTTAAATCGATATGTTTATAATGTATAAAAGAAATCTGCTTTCGAACAAATACTTAATAGGATTGGATAAGAACGGAAGAGTAATAAACCATGTTCCTTAATGTATTTATAGAAGATTTCCCGACATCAAACCGGTGCAGGGATCGTCTTCAATTTACTATTTGAGATTACCATGAGCTCCTGGAACGTGCTGATTCTATACAACTCCGTGATATCCACTCTCAACTAAAGATAAGTTACATTTCGATTTGACTTTTATACATAGAAGAATTCTCGTAAAACTATTACCTCAATGCAGAATGCGTCTTCTCTTTTACATGCTATCACATAAATTTCTGTTATGGTCTCTACGTGTAATAACCTTTTTAAAAATAAGAAATAGACAGATAACGTTGTTTTTCAAAATTTTTTACTACAGCTTAGTAATTTACCTTATTATTAATGAATGTTATTAAAATTTTGGTTATGAAAAACTTTCTCCGAACAGGGAAAGCTTCAGCGTTCGCTTGTGTAACTTTGTTTAGAATCTCAATATACGCTATGTCATTTAGGTGACCTTGTTAAAATTTATGGACAAGTAGAGTCGTAAAAAGCAGAGGCTCGGGCGCTGAATAAAGAGTGATAGGATTTACGACTATGAACGGGTAACATTACTCCGATACCAAAATAAACGAATGCAGATAATGGACGTCGGGATCAATACAAAGTAATCGCGAGCGGATCCAATAAGCCCGGCCAAAACAACGGGGGGCCGCATCGGACGGGATCGCAGACTGCGGCCCGAACACGGGGAAACAATATGGCGGCATGCAAATAGCTCGGCCATTATCGCACCTGGGCAGCGCGAGCCGCCCGGCGCGACGAGTAAACAAGATTACGAGAATTGAATGGCTAATTAGGGGAAAAGAAGCATCCCCAGCGCATAGCTCGCTGACTTATCGTATCTCGTCTCAGCCATATTTCACGATGCTTAAGTCGCCTTTATTGTTTGGCCGCCTCTTGTTTGGCTAAAGAGGTTTGTTAGCTTATCTTGCACAGCAGAGGTGGAGTGCATTAAGTACCGTCACAGCCGCAGCTCGAGATTTACTGTAGTTCGCAAAGGCACGAGTTAAATAGTAAAAGATTAGTATTCTTCTTATATTGGTTCAGTTACATTGACACAATTTAGTAGAATTATCTTTAATATCTGCGCAAGCAGGAATAAATCGATACGTACAGACTTTTTTTTATATAAAAAATCACGGCCTCGCCATCTTTTTGTATTAGTCAATACAAGTATTTTGTTACTTTGCGAAACATAAACTGGAAATATTCTCTAACACAGAAAACAATTAATTCTAAAAGAAAAAAACGTTATTATAAAAATTAAATATTACTTTAGTAATTCATTACAATATCTTCAAGTCAATGTAATGACTATTTTTGAGACTCATTGCCTTTTTCACAATATCTAACTATAGTAACAAGTTTTAACGGTAACAAATTTGCAAAAGAAATTGAACTAAGCTAATTCGTGTTTTCCATGTATGTAATATACATACCCACATCTTTAAAAAAAATACAAATCTAATAGTAAAGTAACATTTTATTTATCTCGTTCTAAGTTATTATATATACTAAATTTGGTCATGAACGTTTACGACTAGCTTTCACATAATCGCTATTTCATTATCAATATGGGCCCAAATTGACTGCCAACATCACAAAATAATATACTTAATCATTATTCAATTAATTAATTAGTGACTTTTATAGATAATAAAGTGGACATATTTACGAGTTGGATTCGTTAATTTTATGTTATCTATTTAATTGTAGTTGCCTCTGGATACGTTGGCAACGACCGATGTGTTACGTTGTAAGTATCTCAAGTTATAGTTTATAGTTATATTTCGTCACAATTAACGTCGTTGTATTTTTACGGTTAACTTTTATGAGGGTATTATATATGTAATAAAATACTGAAACTGTAATTAGTCATATCATGTAGACAATGAATATGAATTATGAAATATCTTTAATTCAGTTTAAAATACTTGTTCACACTTTGAAAGATATGTAATTTGTCGTTCTTTTGACGAAGTATAGTTTTTTTACATGCCTTAAATTTACCCTCGTCTGGCTATGA
The DNA here is from genome assembly GCA_018247975.1 of Parides photinus. Classification (NCBI taxonomy): domain Eukaryota; kingdom Metazoa; phylum Arthropoda; class Insecta; order Lepidoptera; family Papilionidae; genus Parides; species Parides photinus. Next base: position 24,429 of record DWHU01000061.1, read on the forward strand.
TTATGATTAATATAATCAGAACTACTGCTTTTACTTCAAATCTATTCCATCACTGCGTCTAAATTAAAACAAACATTCAAATCCGTTTTAAAATAATAGGTTAACGTTCACCGGTGCAGCAATATTAAATTTATTTTCATTAGCGAACGGTTATAATAAAATTTGATCAGTTTTTAATTTGAAAAGCGTACGTTCAACCAATTTCCTATCCAATATATTCCGCTGATCTTCAATTACATTTTTCTCATCTATGATTTAAAGAGGTATGCTCGCTCAGGGCAACGACGAACGTTATTTAATTACATGCGGCGCTTGTCGCTGAGCCCACACAACCTCTTCTAATACAACATAAATGAATTATATTAAGACAGGGACATAGCGACATTTTGTTGTTCAGATGTTTCTTTATTGTCACTAAATTCGATTTGTGTCTGAAATTCTCGAGAGTACATTTACATATAAGCTTAAAGTAAATGAATTGAATTTTGTAGTACATTTGTATTACATATTCCACTCTTTGACACGGGTTGAACCCGAATGGGAAACATCGGGAGAATTATTTTTTATTTTGTTTTCAACATAAATTTAGGATAGCAGGATATTCAAATGTTTATTAATGATGAATGTGAACTAATTATTTTTCTTTAAAGTGCAGTAAAAGCTACAATTTATGCGTTAATACAAAAAACACAATGTTCATTATTCCGCTTGGAGATAAGAAGATAGACAGAAAGACCTTGCTGTCTCTATCCTTCTAATACAGCGGGATAGTAGTTTATTTGTATAGAACAGTCGGTGACCCGAAACGTCAAGAAGTCAAACACTTTGTCTGGAGGAAGCCTGAAAGTTTGATAATTTCTTTGCCGAGATAACCGCCGAAAGTTCACGCAGGAGCGGAGATTTATGACGTCACCGTTGCTCCTTTCACTAAATAATAAAAGACCTGCTGTAAAATGCGAAGGGGGGCATAAAAGTTTTACGTCCGTACAACCCGTTGGTGTACGTAAACTGAACATGTAGGGTGTTCCGAGTTAGGAAGCCAAATCTCCATAAAGGGCAATCAGTGTCGGCAGAATGGTTCGTCGCCATATAAATTGTACGTCGACGTATGCTTGATATTCACATTCAATTGCCCCCATTATTAATAGCCCAACTATTGTGTTAACTGCTTTGTACAGTAACTATTACATTGTTTATCAATAAAACTCATACCAACGTACAATTCGTTTATGGAAAATTAAAGTTGTTTTCAAAAATATTTGCTCCAATATCGTCGTAACATTTCGCCAGAAAAAAATTAAACAAACTCTACTTCTAAAACAATCTAATGATAATCCCGTAAGATAGAAAAGTTACTAAGTACTTAACCTTTAGTAACTTTCCGATTTGATTTCCTAATGCCACTTCATAATTATTCTTAATTGTAAATTTTTGTTGTTACGTTGTCATGAAAAAAAGGACTATCTTGGTTTGTCTTATGAAAAATCATTTTTTTAACAATAATTGAAACTTAGAAAATGTAAAAATTTTTCACATGTATTAATGCAAAATTGGTCGGTATCTAGCTTATGATACTACTGATGTTATAAACGAACATATTATAGATTTAATATGAGAAGATCTATATGCCTCGTTACTTCTAACTACAAATGTACACATTTTCCGTATATTTTTTCACACGTGATAGTTTTGTTTGTATTATAAATATATAAATAATGACGCTTGACGTAGTTTGATAACAAAAAATGGAAAACATATATAAAAGCCTTCTTTAACTGAATTTTAATTCCGTTATAATTTTCATTCGAACTAGAATGCTTCCGAATTGTTCTCAATTACTGAATAATTTTTAAAGTACTTATCCCGCTTTTCACTAATTCTCTTCCACCTTCCGGTCTTGGGTTCCACGCTAGTAAATTCTTAATCCGTTTCCAGCCATTAGCTTTGCTGCACAAGCACTGACCCCGTTCTATATCTCCATACCTATTATATATTTCGTACATTGCTTCTCCATGTCTGATTAATACTATTATATATTATAATTTATTCGGTATTCTATTCAATAAAATCAAAAAAAAACGTTCAGCAATATTAAAATAACAAGATTTTACATTACTTTTGAATTATATAAAGTGCTGTAAAAATTTAATGTTTAAAATTTTCGTTTAATAAATATCCTTATTCTGTACGAAATTTATTAAAGCTTATTTACAAAATTTCCTTATAAGGGTCGCTAAAAATCTACCGTGAAAAAATTGCCGAGGGATCCTTTTCTCCTTATTCCTTTTTTCTTTGTTATTCTCTGATATTTTAGATCTATTCAAAACTGCAAGCTCGACACTGCTTTATCAATTTATCTGATACTTTGCGATTCAATATGGCCCCTTAAATATCTTGAAAAGGTAACAATTCGGACTGCGATATCTATTCGAGGGCATTGTTGCGCATAAATAACACCTTTTAAGGATTCTATTTCTCTACTGAAAATCATAAGAGTTCATTTATTTTTACTTTAGTAGCCTAAAGATAATCAAACATGAATATTTTTTTCATATTTTTTTGTGTAATATTTTAGTAAGGTAAACTTTCAAATTCAACATGAGATCGAAAACCATCGTGACCTTTAACTTTTGTAGAGTTGTAAACCTTTTTGTAGATGTATGAGTTATTTGGAAATATATGGTGGTGTATAATCATATTTGAAAAAACTTTAATCAAATTGATCAATGAAATACTCTTAGAAGTTTTGTACGCGTAGACGACAAAGGCGGCGCAGTAATCTGACTCAAGTGCCGACACTGAACGGTCAATCGATCAATGACCCAATGATCTTTAATATACTTTATAGACTTAAGACATACAAAAAGGTAACACAATAATTAATATTTAATTTAGTATTATTAACTTACTGAAGAGTCTCTCTAAAATCTCTCTAAATCTAATCTATCTAATATCTCTTTGAAAGTCGGCAAATTTAAGAAGGTAAAATTTAGGTGCATTATTTTTTTATTTGGAAAAGAAATTAATATCTGACCGCTTCCTACTAATGTTTAAAGCCTTCCATTAGATACGTCACGTGTGCATCAGGCGAGCTAGTACAGAAGGCGTTGGGAATCGACAAGACAAAGTGTCGGTAAGCACAAACATTGCTTCATTTGTAGATAAACATTTAGATAGATCGATATTAATGACAAAACGTAACGTTTGTGTGAGCATATTCCAATATGGCATGGTCCATCAGGACGGTGGCACTATCGTCCAATCAGAACGCGTCGGTCGGCGCGGGCCGGTGACAAACAAGATCCGTGCCCGACCTTTATGCGACGTCATGCTCCTCAATAGAAATACTTCGATTTACGTTTCTCCTATACTTTTTTTGGTCGAACGTCTTTTTCGTTCCCTTCACACTCAATTTGGGACGTCACTATCCCAATGAACATCCATTTTGTTGCTCCTACATATTAAACTGTTATCAATTACTTACTTTATGTACATTATTTTTTTAACAGCTCTTTAAATGTTTCTACTGCTGGGAATTGGCGCCTTCTCTCATAATGAAGAGTTTTGGCCATAATTCACCACTGGCCAAGTGCGGGTTACCAGATAACGACAGTGATAATTAATTGTTTAAAACGCCCATAACTCAGAAAAAGTCATCAAATAACTTTTTCTTATCAAGTTATTAGACACAGTCAAGTTATTTCACTGTTGGAATTAAAAATATCGAAAACGCTTCGGAGCTTTGGTATCTTACAACATTTTTTTTTCTGTCTGTTAGTCTCACTGTCCTCATGTTGTGGACATCCTCAGTCTGCTAAGGAAGAGATTCAGCTCAGTTCAGGTTTTCTTCCATCTTCATATGGACAGTAAACGAATGGGACTTACTGACGGCAGAGCTTTCGTTATGAGAAAAGGCTCCGAGTCCAGCTGTGGGGACATTTAATGGTCTGTTTATGTATACTAATATCCAATCCAGGTGCTAAAAGTTGTACCACATTACTTTTATAATTCTGAATATGGAATTAAAAACTTAAAAATAAAAATTAGAACGTAATAATTGTTTAGTAATACTTTCTGTAAAACGGTTATTATTATTTGTCATTAAACAAAGTTGAAGTGTCTTACAAACATCAAACAAGATTTTATGCAAATTCAATCAGTTACAGTGAGCTTGATTAACGTCGACACGAAACATATTTTAGATTAATTAAATAAATTAGAGCAACACTTGAAAGTATTCGTGAAGTAAATCGAGAACCGGAGAGCAGATTGTAATGTAGACAATACTTTCACGGTTCGAAGGTGGTTTAGGGGAACCATTTGTATGCGTAATGGAAGATCGAATTTCGTATTTGTTCGTGGGGGTCGTTAACAGCACCTTCGCGCTTGTTTATAAAGAAAACAAAACCCTTCAAGCAGCACGAGGGTGGTGCCAGCGGTGAGCCGCGAAACCTTACTACCGTAACTCCGCTACAAACAACATAATAACTTGTCTAAGTCACATTTATACTAAACTTACATAGTTAATTAGAAGAAAATCGTGTAATAATAACACATTTAACATTATCATAATTGATTTAAAGGTTATTTATAGTCTATGACTTTTTTTAAGGTTTTATGACGGGATAAATATTTTGACAATGCTTAATAACAGTTACAAACACTTGATATACTCTATCAAGTATTTCACTGTATTATTAAATTATAACTACTCATGGTAAATTGGAAGCTTTAATCATTTAAATACAATATGATTCTAATTTTTTACAAAAAAGTCACATAGTCAGGGAACATATTTTAGGTACCTAACCATCAAAACTTTAAATGACATTTAAATTTTTTAAGTAATATGAAAATGTCCAAACATGTTTTCTGATAACGTATGATATAATTCACATTAAATATTTACTTCTTCTTAAAGTGTCTCTTCATTAACAGATATATAGTAAATGGTGTGGTAAAGATCATAAAATCAAAAACCTTTCAAAGAAAATCATAAACGCTTACTAGCAACCAGTTTAAATAAAATCTATAATTACTGTTCAAACTCATTATATATATACATATATACAGTCATTTTGTCATTATATACATATATATAGTCATTTTGGTACTTTTATATATATATTTCTTCGTCATCCTACGGAACTAAACGTTCACTTGATGGTAATTATACGCTTCTCCATAAAAACACAGTGCTAGCTATGATAATGACACTGCACCCCATTGCGCTCCTCGCGTTGAGATGTTAAATCCCAACTCTAGTAATTTTACTACTTAAACGCTTAAATAAGCCTGAATACAGCAATATTTGCAAACTGTTTGGTAGCAAGGACATAACCCGCGGTATTATCCAGACAGTCTCTGGCAAGAGTCAAATATGGATATTGACAGGAAATAAAGGTAAATGTTACAAGTAGTTATATTAGTTAATAGCAATAAAATATCAAGGATATATATATTTTAAAGTTTGCGGTATAAATAAACAGGATTATTTAATTTCATATCAAAATATGTGATCAGCATGATATAAACTTAAGAAATAAAGATAAACTTGCTTTGCCGAACCATAGTCTGAAAAAATTTTTTTATTAATTTGTCGGGAATAGTATTACAATGTATAACATATTGCCAAGTAACGTGACAAATTTATCTATAATTTAATTTAAAAAGAAACGCAATTTATGCCAATTACAGTAGTATTTTTTTAATAACAAAACAGCTTGGCGATGAGATGAATTGCCCCTTTAGATAAATAAATGATACAATACAAATATGTATTGGATACTAAGATTTTATTTTAAAAATGCCGGACTGTGTGTTCTAGAGGCTTCTTCTCAGTCACGTTACCTTTTGGGAGCCTCGCTGGAATCACTACCGACTGCCGACTCTAATTAATCATTGAATGATTTCAAAGATACTAAAGATTTTTTATTTTAATATTTTTTTTTCACATTGAATAATTTAGTTTAATAATCTTTAAGTAATCTTAATATGAATGTATGAGTTGTGCTCTGCGGTTGGCGATGAGAATTTTTTAACAATATCCGTATCAGACCGCAAAGGGTATTCATGTTTGTAGGACTTTACGATGTTCGTTGATCGTCTGGCTGATACAACATACCTAAAAGTCTATGGAGCGCGAACGAAAGTCACGCGCCAAGGATTTCTTATCCTCACGTCGGGAGCCGTATGTATGCTCTCTTTGCTGCAGGGTTTCGTTTTCGTTAAACCGGCTAACTTAAAGCTTCATTTATAATTTCCAGTGCCGTATACATAGGTTATCTTATCTGGTCTTTGATCAAGTAAAATATCGTTCCGGTAACTTATCCGAAGCGATATGCCGCAATGTTTACGAACAGGTCATAAGAATATTACTTCTACGTAACCATAATTTTTTATTTAAATTATCTAAATTACACTAATAAAAATATACAAAATACAACACTTTAATCTAATCTACTTGAACATAAGTTTTTTTTTCGTTATGCTTAAAAAACTTATCTAAAATTCTAATGCAACGTTTTTATCGAATCTGTCCCAGTTACTGCATTTTTTATTACAAACTATTACGTAGTAAGTACTGGAAGTATAATCCAGTTTTTTTGTCCTACAAAAACGATTTTATCTCGAGGACTTTTTTAACAGTCCTCTGTCATATAATTTACGAACTCGAATTAAAATCTATAGAATAAAAAGTGAATAAATCAAAGTTTATGTTAATGGTGTTATTATTTTCTTATTGCAGTCATTGATGCTCGTACGTAGGCACGGATTTTATTTCCAGCATTAAAGTAATTTCTCTAGGCCTGGACACTTTTATGGGACAATTTCTTTGAAAGAAGTAAGATGGTTTCGTTTTTACAGCCTAGATTAGTAGAGCACCATAAGCTTTGCATACGCGGTGTCAAGATCACGGCGGCGTGGAGTTGCTGTAGCACCGCACCGCCGCGGGTGACACTGCCTCCTTCCCCCAACCTCATCGTTCCTCGCCACCCCCAAACGTTTGCACCACGCATGCTCCAATTATAATCTGCTTAGGGATGTCTTTTGTCGATTAAAATTAGTTCACAAAAAAATAATACTCCAAAAATTGTCTGTCTTGTTATGTTGTATTATAGTAACGTGTAACAGCTTTGGAAAGGCGAATATCATCAGATTAATATTTACAGCGGTTAAATCCATTCGATTGGTATGATAGAAAGCAATCGAGTTTCACATAAAATGGCGTATACAGCTTAGAGAGTTTCTTTCAATGTACAAGAGCTTTCATGTGTCTAGCGTGGCAACTGACAGGGTTAAGCGCGATAGCCGCCAGTAGTGGATAACTCGATAGCTCGGCGCGGGATAGGGCGGCATTATCTGGCATGGCACGGGATGCGCGCGCAGCGGCGTCGCGAGGAGGACTCCAAACCGCGTACGGAGGGCGACCGGTCCGCGCGTCTCCGCCAGCTCCGCGCCTTCTCGCCCACTCGTACACTCGCCGCGACGGCTCCTCGCGGTGCACGGTGCACGGTACGCTCGGTCCTCGCGACCTGCTCGCCGGTCACTCACCGATACCAACAATCACAACCATCGATTTCCGACTCCATACCTAACGTCGCCACTGCATCAGGTAGTGTCGATAGCGTGATCCCCGGCAGTATCCGATACCCGTGCTTCCGACGAATTTATTTTTTACCGTTCCCGGTGTTTATTGTTTTCTGTGTGCTTTCGTAATGGCATGCTTTGTTAGGCCCCTGCGGTGTGTTTTAGCTTCATTGGTTGCGTGAAGTGTAAGTTTCTCAAGGACTGCTTAAAATAACTACAGAACGTCATTGTAAATCAGAATGGAATGAATAAAAGTTTAATTGGTAAATATTTACACCGCATTCACCCGCGATTCCGTTTTTAATGGTAGAAATTTTTAAGATTTATTTATAATTTAATCGCATGAGGTCACGACATGCTGCAGTAGGTAAATGAATAAATAGCCTTAAAGACTTCTTTTAAGAAACTAATGTAAGCTCAAATTTAAATATTAAATACCTATTAAATAAGACATAACTTTAATATTGAAAGGCATTTTTTAAGCTACAATTTGAATTTCTGAACATGATATGATACATACGATTTCATCTTTTATTTCTTTTAGCATACACACGTTAGTCCAAATCGCATATTTTTCTGAAACAATAAAACCATCACAAGAATATTGCTTTATTTAGATGCCCATAACAATCGTACACAATTTTAAACATTAATAAAGGTCCTCTTAAAATATTTAATGAAATAACTTTTACCCCATAACAGCAAAAAGCTAAATGAGGATGTTTTTTACGTATTTGTGGTATAATATTAATAAAGCATATATTTAGTTTTGAGTCATCTTTGTTTAGTTTCGATATTTTTATCTTTTAGTTTGAATAACATGCTCCGATTTTTTTTCTACTTTATTACGGAAAGGGATATTATTTTAAAAGCAATGTTATTGATATAATAATAAATATAGTTAATATAGTCCAAAATGAATTCAATAACTACGATAATTTATTGAATTTATTTTGAAAAGTTACGCAAATTAAATTTGGGTAAATAAGCTAAATTCACATATGTTAGATAAATTGGCAACATAATAAGAATTTTTTTTTCAACTAATATATAAAAGGTATTTATTTGTACGGTTATTTAACAGTAAAAGTACAGTTATAATATATTCTGAAGCTTTGGGTATTACTCTGAACAAATATACAAAAAGTGTATAAAAATTATATTGATAATAAATATTTCAACCACGAATATTTAATATTGTTTAAACATTCATGTTAATCATTTAAAACCATTTTGATTTTACAAATATACATTTTTATTTACCTTATAAATTAAATATGTATGTACATAGATTTATTTCAAAAAACAACAAATATTTATAACTCACGTTTATAAAACTAACCTACATACATTTATATTAAATTTCTGCTCAAAATTTGCTTTTACTCGCAAACTGCAAACATTACCAGATATATGTAACATAAATTTATAAGATCCTCCAAATACCAATTTTCGTAAAAGGTAGCCCAAATTAACATTAATTCGTGTGGTTTTATTTTAAAATCGATAACTGTTTTGGTACTCAAATATTTCGATTAATAAAATACTCATAAAAATTATTGTTTTAATGAATTAAAAAATAGTAACAATGATATGCAACAAATTAATTGTTATGATACAAATAAATCATTAACTTTTTTCTTTAATAGTTATTCTTCTATTAAAGAAAGGAATTCAAATAAATTCAAACATAAGATCCTCTTTAGACAAGAAACTAGCCGTGACAAGATTCCCGAGCAGTCATGGCCTCGGACCTCACGACCAATTCCATTTGATTTGTTCTCGCAATTATGTACTCTGTAAATTGCTGGAAAATTCGTCAATCATCTTCCGACACCACAACGTAAATTATATGAAACTAAAATCTCTCGCCGGTACATGCACATTCACACGCTAATATGTCATGGGTTTTGAAGTTAATAATACAGAACGAATACAAAAAAAAATTTTGACTATGCTCTACATATGTACATAAAGTTTTACACTTCATTTCTCGGCGAAAATACAAATATCTCTAAAATATGATAATTTAACTTAACAACAGACTACAGGACTTATTGAACTGTAATTTACTAGGAAGTCGTCTACAAGGTGTAATAATACATTAGTAAGATCAATTACCAGCTGAGCCTGATATATTGGATATTTTATTATCATACCATTCCTTTGTATTGTATTTGAAATTAAAATATATCCTAATCCTATAATAGCTG
>DWHU01000062.1:0-34228 GCA_018247975.1 Parides photinus
AATGACAGATTCCAAATTCAAACGTAATATTTTCTTTTTTTGAATAGTAACAGTATTTATGGCCAGACTAAGTATATTTAACAACTTTATTTTCTTTAAAATTGACACTGACGTCTAGCATTGCATTTAAAAAGCCCACAATGAAGAGAGTAAAGTCATACCAGGTCAATCCTTGAATCGCCCCCTGTGGGGCTACGCTCCGCTTTGGGAATCACTGGTGCAAGCATTAACGAATGATGGTTATGTTTAAATACTCTGTATAACTTATTCAATATTTAATATGGTCAGTTCAATCTTTCTCAAATGGTACACATATCCTAATTGTAAGTAATTTGAGATTTTATATAAATTTTTCCACATGGACTCTAGTTTACTTAATACAATCACGTGTAAGTATGAGTAAAATTTCGCTTCGCGTGTCTTCCACTCTATTTATTTGTGTATTTCACTGTTAAGACAATGATTTATGATGAAAAGATTACAACCAATATTATTAAAGTACAAAGAGCAAGTATAAAAGATCGACGAAACGTCTAGACAAGCAGGACGTTCACCTGTTTTAAGTGATACGCCTTCGCAGACCTACAAGAGGAACTGAAGACCGGAATGGTTTTCTCAATTTGCCGCCTGAATTTCAGTTTGAGCATACAGGGTATTTAAACAGCACCACCTTGTGCTTTTAGGGTGGGTTATGTTCTAATATCCCAGTAATTTTACTTGATACAACGGTAAGAGATAGTAGTAAAACGTTAGAGCTGAATTAGAGAAGTTATTTTGATACTCATATTTAAATCTCTCGGCCACATTGTACTTTAACAAATTCTGGAAGTTTATTGTTTATTTTATAACACATTTTGTATGAATTATATCTAAATATATTCTTTGTCCTGCCCATTTCCTAATTTATTTGGTGTCGGCACAGTATGTCATTCTTCTCCATGCATTCCTATCAGACGCTAACTCATCATTCACCTTACACTGCATATCATCTCACACACAATCCATCCATCGTTTCTTGGGTCTTCCTCTTCCTCTCCAAGTAAACACATTCCATACCAAAAACTTTCTTTATCACATCCGTTTCCTCTCTTCGCAAAACATGTCCGTACCAGGACAAACGACTTCCTTTCATCTATTCTACCACAGATGCCACTTTCAAACTTCCTCTTATGTACTCATTCCTAATCTTTTTCATTCTTGTGACTCCACACATCCACCTTAACATTCTCATCCCAGTTGCATGCAGTCGCTGCTCATCCTTCTTCTTACTTGCCCAACACTCTGATCCAAACAATACGACAGGTCTTACAACAGTTCTGTAAATTTTACCCTTGATCCTTAAAGGCAAATCTAAATATATTGTAAAATTCAATTTCTCTGCGACTGTACATACGAATATTGACATTATCATATTTGCTTGGAGCATAGGGTTAGTCTTGGGGTTTGAAACTGCTGATGACATGATTTGAGTGTAGATCCTTGGGGGAGGCTAATGCCCTGGAGTGGGCGTCTGTCGGCTGATAATGACGACGATAACGATATTTGGTCGAAACAATAAAGTTTTAATATTTTATTAATTAATCGAAATTATCTATATTAACTAATAGCATTTATATTACACACCAATAATTAAACTGGTGATTTAATTATTAATTTCACATAAACAGGTTTAATTTAGTGTTTAAGCAAAATTTGTAAATCAAATCTTTGTCTATTGATATAGAGAATTCGTGAGATAACACTCGTTACTTTAAACTTTGTTTTACATGCTGATGTAAAAGTGTAGAAAAGATTACAATAGAAGACTAGGGGTTATATAAATAATCTTATGAGTGATCGAAACTGTTCTCATAAACATAAATATCCCTAAATGCATAGAGATACAAAAGTTATCTCACTATGTGTTTCTTCAAGTTAGGACTAAAAGATTTTAATAAGCATAGCAAATGTTATACTTTAGAATTAAAGATTAAATTTAATTTGTATTACAAAGTATAATTCCAGTAATAAGGAACGATAGATTATAATTTTAATAAATGATAGTTCTGTAATTTTCACGTATAAGTTGTCAACACAGAAATTTATTAGTACATTGATGATGACAGGCTGTTGGCCTTTATCTTAAATCAATTCATTGTTTAATGAAATTATCAGCGTCTGTATGGTATTTGTGAGTAGACGTGTGTTTAAATATTTAAGGTATGCCAGTTAGATGTGAGTAGACAATGTTCACGTAGCAATAGCATCCACGTGTCTTATTGGTGAAACATTTAGTCTATATAGCCTAGAGACTGATTGTAGTATTTCATCAAAAGGTAAGCTTAATCAGTTCAAGTAGCTTTAGTGTGAACGATAGCTCTATGTCCTTTCTAGCATTGAATGGAGTATGCGTTTGTTGAGATGAATTTTTGTTCTCTTGTGATCCGTCTTCATTTCATGCAAACTCATGAAGAACATGTGAATTTCACTGTTGCGGAAAATGTTGTATCAAATAACGATTGGTAAAAATTTTAATCAAAGTACGGTATCTAGTGTATATTGAAGGTTTGTACAGAAAGGTTTATACAAAAGCAGACCCGGTAGAGTTCGAAACCACCCTCGTGACGACTGACTTATTGTTTCAACTTCCTACGAAATCGTTTCCTCACGTCAGTAAACATCGAAACAGAGCTACACGAAATGCGTGGAGTAAACGTGAGTGCACGAACAATAAGAAGGACGTATAAGGAAGCGGCAATCACCCCTTTTAGACCAACAAATGGTCCAAATCTGTCTGCGGCGTACGGACAAGCTCGTTTAAGATTTGCGCATGAACATCTTAATTGGACTGAAGAGCAGAACCTCCATGTTGAGTCCGATGACCATGGGACATGTTTAAATCGTACAGAATGTTGCAAAAGAGTATATCTTCAACATGGAGACAGCTATGCTACGGTCGTACTAACTCAGACCAATCTCTAGCAATACAGACCTACCATCAATAGTAAAAAAGAAACAATATAATTGATTGGTATATAGATTTTTTTCGATAAAGCGACGAGACAAGGAAGTCGATCACATTTTTTTTCAGCCTTCTATATGTTCCCACTGCAGGGACTCGGGCCGTCTCTCGTAATGAGAGAGCATTTGGCCTTAATCCACCACACTGACCAAGTGCGGGTTGGGGGATAAAGCAAGTGATATTTAAAAACCTCATGATGGAGGCTATCGTAAAGAACTCTACTCAGTCGATCACATGGTAGTTAATAATCCTGCCCATAACATGTTACTATTTAATATGGTATATACTTCGTATTGTGCTCATCGCCATGAAATATTGTAATATCACATTACCATAGTAACTTCACTAGTTACGGCACCTTTCAAACTGGAACACAGTAATATTTGGCGGCAGAAACAGGAGTTATGGTGCAGCTTTCTAATCTTCAACGTTTCTATTAGGTGATATATAAATTATGTAACAATTTTGTACGTGATGTGAAATGCTTGTTATGACAGTTTATAATAGTTATTATATTAAGTAAAACCTATAAAAAAGCCGTGATGGTTCAGTTTGTAATGGATTCTCAGGGGTACTTTACGATTCCGAGAGGCAAGAGTTTGATTCCCACTGACCTTGAGTTTCAAGTGCGGAAAAACATCGTTAGAAATCCGTTATGTTCCAGGAACAACAGCTTTTATATGTAACACCCGCCAAACCGCGCTTGGCCCTGGTACATAAAAGGAATTTATTCTCTCATTAAAAGAGACCCGGGACCCAATAGTGAGAACATTATGGGGGCTGTTAGTTCAAAGTAAACTTGTATTGTATTTTAGCTTATTTGTTATGTGTTTTATCTATCTCAAAACTCAATTACTGTTACGATTATCTATACACCTAGTCATATCAGCGCAGATGTGCACTGGTTTATTTTTACAAATAATTTATTAACACAATATATACGTCAAGTTGATTTTAAGTCCCGTAATTTATTGTACAAGTCGTTAAAATCGTTTTATAGGTCTGTACTAATGATAAGTGTGGATAAAATCTATTATTAACTCAAAGATCGATTTAATCGTATTTATCGGTTAGTTTATTTGACGATAGATCGTTAAGTATTAATATTATAATTTATAATGACTAATCGCTTTATGGGATGTTGTGTCGGAGTACTAACAACTTAAGCATTGCTCAGTAAATGGCGATGGGGCTTTATTCGAAATTTAATATATAATTCATAAATTCCTAAATTTTGGTGTTAAAAATTATATGTATATTATCATTGCTGTTTGAATGATGTAAATATAAATATATAAAACACGGACGCACGGACGGTCGGGCAGCCTCAGGCCGCAATAAAGGTCTTCTTCGAAAAAATCCTTTAAAAAGGTTGCATAAAAGTCATATATGATAACCTTCGTCAACATACTTTGAAAATGCAATAGTTTTTTTTAATTAATGTAATCTAGGTTAAAAAAAATACGCATACCTCTGATGTTGTTCACTCCTCTATTCAATCAATTCTCCTCTGGAACGCGCTCCCTCTCGATATCAGAACAGTAACTAATCGGTGTACTTTTAACTTAAAAGTACGGGAACTATTCAAAGAAATAAAGGCAGGGTCTTCATAGAATAAACTTTTATGTTCGTTCAATAATTTGTTTGTACTATGTATTAGTATATTTTTAAATTATATATGTATATTTACATGTATGTAGAGAAAGAGCATTATTTTAATTTTGAATCTGGCAGTTTATTTTAATTATTTATATGTAAAGCAACGCTGAAACGTTCATGTATTTAAAACAAGAAGAAATATTCTTGTAAACGACATTATAAAGTTTCTCTATCGTATTATCAATGTAATCTTTTAATCTCTTCAATTAAAGAAATTTTAATAAATTTATATCTAAAGGTTCCTGAAATTTAAACACAAAATAAATAGTGTTATATGTATGCTTTTTCATTAGTATTTATGTATATATTTCAAACATTTTATGTGTTAGTTTTTTTTTTGTTATCTTTTTGCATGTAGCTTGTAGTATTTTTGCATGACCCAGATTAGACTGGAGGATAATGATGGCATTAAGCCTACCTTGTACGCGTTTATGAAGTTAAATAAATAAATATGTTTGGTGACGTTACCGACCGTGTGAACGTGCCTTTAGCCGAGCGTTCGGTATGAAATTAGTATCGAGACAAACGTGGGCGTTGCGAGACTGTCGGCTAGTGACGCTCCGGCTGAGCGAGTGTGCTTCGCGTTAGTTGTTTTGACGTACGATAACAGTACGTTACTTGCGATACGTACACGCGGACGCGTGTTGCCGTACTGCTCCTAAATCGAAAATATTAAATCGACTTTTACGTACACATAAATCCAAATCAATTAGAAATAAATACCAATAATTATTATTCGATTACATACGACTAGACTTCGATTTTATTTATAAAAGAAATAATTAAATAGTCCAATAAACTTATAATTTTCGTGAAGCATTTATTAAGTGAAGAGATTTTTTTTATTTTTCACGAACTTAAGTGGCGTAAATAAAATTAGTTTATCGTTTTATTTATTAACCAGGATATAATAGGAAAAAAAATTGTTTCGCGTAGGGGGACATAAATATTATTCAAAATTCATCCATCGTTGCAGCGACGAACAGTTAAGTATCGACGTTATCTATTATCAATTAGTTTTACAATGACTGTTTATTTATATATTTTAAATATATATGATAGTCAAGTCACTGCTTCCGTGAACCAGTGGTTAACAGGTGGACTTCTAAAACAGTGGTCTCTTTTTCGAATCCATCGTCGGAAATTGATGAGTTTGTAGGGTTTATGTCTATTACTACTTATAACTTTATATTTATATATTAATTGTTGTGTGGTAAACATTCCTATTGAAAATATCTATGTTTTGGACACGGGCTTATCCTAATTGCGGTTCACGAATATATTATTAAATTGGCAGCCTAATTAACAATTATGCATATAAAAATAATATTAAAATTTCGGTTTAATTAATAATAATAAATCTTAATTTCAGACAAGCGTCTATATTATGTTAGTAGGGTTAATAACGATATTGTGCTTAAAAAGTTTAGTACAGTTAGATAATTCAATTTAGAATTTATATATTAAAATTAGAAATATAATAGTAGTATAATTTATTAAAAACGTAAATGTTTTTTATCGATGTCCTAACCTGGGACCTGTGTAATAAGCTGTTTTCCACTGAGTTAGAAGCCGTTCATTTTTTTTTAGTACTACATGTTCGTATTTTGATAGTCGGGAAAAAAAAGTTATTAGTTTTTTACATGTTAATGTGTTGCGATTTAGTTTAATTGCTGATTTTTTTTTCGCCGATCTTTTTTTCTTTTTAGCCCATCCACTTTCATTTATTGAGAAATTTCTTTAGTATAATATATAATTCTTATGGCATATAAAATCATCAAGAAATATCATCTTCAATTCACTGAAAGGACATTAGATATTACATAGGGATGCTTTGTAGATAAATACGGAAGCTTTATGATAAAATCTTTATATTCAAAATAAAGCGTCTTTATAATATTCGTTTTTTGAGGAATTGCGTATGTCTTAAGGCTAGGATATAAACTAAAGCAATATTAGCATTACTGCGTTTCTGTTGCTGAATTAAGAGAAATTAATTATTGAAAGAGCCTACTTTATTGTTTCCATGTCAGTAATAATTTAAAAAATGAGATCCAGCGATGGACTACAGAAGTTAAAAAAAATTGCTCGCTGAATACGGAAACAATATTTACATCCATTATCTTTAACTTATTCATTTTTTAATGGTAACTTAACATTTATCTTTGTTTTAAATAAGTTAAAAACTAAACTTATTACTAACGCGACGTTTTACTTAACAACTTAACCGTTGAGTGACAAATTCGACAAATATATTTTAATGACGAACCCGTAAGGACGTATTCCCGATTAACCTCGTAATAATAATAAGCTGAGAACGTTTTCTAGCATTAAAGTGATTGAAGCATAATTTTTGATTCATTAGACAATATCCATTTATACATTTTTAATTAGTCCCTTTATCGGGTTCCTCTGTCTTTAAACCGTCTTTATTGTCACTTAATCAGTCTGCCGTTTTAGGCGTTTTCTGTAAATGATTTCTTAGGTTTTACTTCAATCACTTTTAGGTCTTTCATGGCCGTATTCTTTACGGATTTGTGGTTGTTTAACCCTTTATCTTTTGAATGTATTTGTATTTAACTTTATTAACTCGATCCCTTTGGTTTTGCAGAAAATCGACGACAAGACCTCTTCTGAATTCTCTGACGATGTTGAAGAAATAGGTAAGTTTATTTTCTCATTAAATCTTTTACGTTGTGCACGAATGAAACCGTAAAGTATTACTTTCTCCAATTCCTGGTAGCAAATGAAACTAATTTCACATTGATATAAATAGAAATGAGAAAATTAAATTTTAAAGCGGATTTCATATTTTATGTTCATTCAACATTCTATTTACCCGATCCAATGATATATTTTTTTATTTCATTGATGGAAGAGCTAAATTAAATAAATAGCCCACTTAAACTGGCCACGGCTGGATTTGTGGCCATGAGGAACAAGTCAAAGAAATTTATTGGCCAACCTAATCACTACTTAAAGAATTTTATAGGTGCATAATAACTTCTGTTTTGGTACATTACGTTTTCCTTAAACACAGTAATCGAACTTGCGCTACCTCAAGTCGTATAGCCCTTACGACTGCACTTTCAAAGTTGGGTTTAAATCACGGGTTAGCTAGTTGTCTGTATATAATGCGACCGATGCAACAAATACAATAAAAATAATAAAGGCACATTCATCAAGAACTTTATAATTTTTAATTAATGTCTCATGCGTATGTAACATTAAAATGTTGAACGTACTTGGTATTTACTTTGTTGCGATTTCCAGTAATGCTTCACCAGTGGATTTTTTTAATAAAATTAGATGCTATTGGTGTTCATTATTATTTACATTCATTATTCTGCAATTTATCAGAATAATTTGTTCAAAAAATTTAAACAGCTTTGATTAATATAATATGTTCCTTTACTAATTTTGTAGAGGATAAGTTATTAAACATTTTGTAAAATCTTTGAATGTGGCGTTAATTATCAAATTACTTATGACGTTGTATGTTTTTTCTAATAAATAATGTAATAAAAGTATTCGTCCTATGAAATCGATATAAATTTGTTTGATAGTCGACAAGCGTGTATTACTATCGAATCGTCTGAAGCAATCATTCTACAAACCGGAGTGCCTCAGAACGATCGGAATTGAGTTTTTCTAATCCAATTGAATTCTCTTAGGAGTAACGGAAAGATGCCCTTGTTCCTTAAATATCCAGTAGTGTTAGGTATATGTATAAATACACATTTAACATTACGGACGTTTATATAATTTGTAGTAACGAAGTTTCGCTTGTGATAGGTTAGTGATGAGAGCATATAACCTAAAATTGTTAAACATTTAATTATCCAAATTCGATGTTCGTATTATTTCTAGACAGTCATTACTATAATCCTAAACCAATAATTTTTTTGTTACAATTCCTTTGTAAGCTTAGACAGACAAATGTACTTTGTTTTAAAATTCGTGTACCGGGATTTGCTGAAGTGCATCTATATCTAATCCTCTCTACTTTTAAATCATGAAAAAGACGTTGTTGGCGATAGATCTTTTTAGGAATGGAACTCCGTCGAAGTGTAGAAGAATAGTGAATAATTTATTTTCCAATAGGCTATCTTAGAAAATTTAGTTATCGCAACTAGTGGGTGAATGCGCCAACACAAATCTGAGAGAGAGAGAGAGATTTTGATTTAGTGTATGAACGAAGTAGCCCCATGCATTGAAATTTGGTTCTGCGCTGCACGGATCTAGTATTTTCCTGTGATTCTTACTAGATGGTCGGTCTACATCCAGGCCCAGGGACAGCAGTACACCATCTGGCTGTCCCTTGAGAACATTTTTGCTATGTCTACCTTGTTCACTTGTGCTGTCCTCCGGCCATTGCTACTCTATCATTTCTTAGGCTCTATCGATAAACGATTTGGTGTTAGGTCTTCTACGGATCTCCTCATTATTTACGCATAATAATATTAATACCAAGAATAAATCAGATACCCGATCTCTTGCAGTGTTACTTCGAAATATTCCTTTTAAATTTAAGTCATAAATTAAAACTTGCCTCTCCCATTTCTTTCTTTGTAACAGTATCCTTAGTATTTATAGAAATTGCTGTAGTTCAAAAAATACGGCAGAGTAATCAATTTCTTTGAAGTGGAATCAAAATTTTTAACTGTCCGGTAACTACTCATCCACTTATCGTGTATCTGTTAATTTAGCAATCAATGTGTATATCTTATCTTTAACTACAAATATTCTTACTGTATTACAATTAATCATAGAGATAAAAGGTTCGATTTTTTTTTATTTAAATGTCGATCGTTATAGTAACGCTCTTTCGTATGAAGGTTGTTATCTTTCAAAGTATTTAATAGTATAAACAAATGTCTTCATGTACATTTATGTAATATATTTATATAAATCGTAAATACATAAGACTGCGATTTTAAAAATGGAGAAAACTAAAATAGTATTAACAACTACCATTGGGTCAGTCAGTCATTCAGTTTACATATTGGTTTGCGGCAGGGTTTTTCAATTTGTACCTGCTAATTATTACCCTGTAATATTTATATAATATAATGCGTGATTACTTAAAGGGATCTTCAGTATCAATTTTAAATATGACAATGGTAGATAGATGCAGATTTCACATGACAGTCTTGTATTTGCGACGTTAAATATAACACGGTCGCCTTAACTGATACGCGTGTAAAACCAACAAGTCAACAGCTACTCTTAAAATTTCTTTGTTTAAAACATGCATCTATCGCTATTTAGGTCACTTGATAGCATTGAAACTGAGAAAATGTTACGTTTATATTCAATAAAGTAATAATTTCACAATTGATATTACAGTTTATATTAAAATAAATAATATTGCATATTTGACAACTTATATTTCCGTTTCAAAAAGCAATTTACATTGTACAATGAAAATTTATTAGAAGATGTTCATGTAGATGTAATGGGGTTTGTCAGCGATCAGTGTTGCTATTGAAAATAATTTCCTGTCCTCGCTTTAAAACAAAACATTATTAGTCATTCGACACAACTGTAATGCGTTGTATCATTTCATTTTATTACTTGTAGTAGCTGTATTCGGCTCTGATCATTCTAATCTTTATTTGTTATTTTTCTTTATCTTATCGCATTAAAGCATGTAAAAAGCGTCGTAGCAAGGTGTTATCACATTTTCTGTTATATCTGACCATCTGCTGCAGGACCAATGTAATTATTTTCTAATCGATTAAAACATTTATTACACTTTCTAGCCACATCATATGAAAAAAACATCTACATCTTTTTAAGTACAGATAAGTTAAATACATCATGAAATTATTACTGATACCTTTTATACGTCATTCAAGTATTACCTGTTCTTATTTATTAAAGGCTAACGTTATACTAAGGACATATAGTTTTTAATGAAATTAAACTTAAATTTCGGATACACTATAATAATTTCTCTATTTATTTCACATACAACTAAAATTTCGTTGGAGTTAAATAAAACAAATTTCACGCAGCCTGTTTTTCTATTTTTTTTTATCATTTTCTATTTTATTTTTTAAAATTTTACAATTTTTTTAGATTAATTATTGCCTTATTATATTGCATTTTTTTTAAATATTTTTATCATATACTTTATTGCAAGCGTTGTACACACTTTTAATAAGCAGATGCATCAGAATTTGTAATTTTAAACGTATTTCTTTCAATTTTTAGAATGTATGTGCTCCTAGTGTGTTATTCTAAAAAAATAAAAATAAAAGCCTGTCACTTTGTTTCAAGGTCAGTAACTAAAGATAAGTTGATGTAATTTAACGTGTTAAAGTTCCATTTTAACTTGAAAATAGGTAGTGTTTACCTGGTAAATATAGATCTCAATATCCAAGTTTCGCTCAATGACCATTATGTTGATTAATGCGTTTATGGAGTTTCCGAGTAGACTGACGTCTCCGGTTAATAATATTACATAAACTGATTACAAACCGCAGCATGAAATAGCAACACTAAAAAAAAAGCGTAAAATCTTATAATAATCTCTTTTATAAATCTTTTTTAAATGCAAAGCTATGGGGATATCTCTAGACGCCCTAACAGCGATAACCCTTTTTGATATATTTAGACTTATGTATAGCTGTAAGCTTCTAAAAATGATGATAATGACACAAATTTAATAATTATTATTTATTTTTGTTCTGCTACAGCGCATAAAAATACCTGTTATTGTCCTTTGTACATGTGCTTCAAATTAATGTCCTTTTCTGGTTATTAAAAACATTCTACCTAGATTTAAAATTTACTACCAAAATAACACAATGGTTTCATTTCATTAAACGAGATCATTAAATTGTATATATATTTGTTTTATATATTATACGAGATAGGGAGTGTTATAGGCTATACAGATAATATATATAGTCTATATTGTTCTCTATCACTCGACCATAGACCAAATCATCTAGGTAGGTATAATCGTAGATGAACGTCTAGGTCAGATAATGTATATTATAGTCTATATTGTTCTCCATCACTCAACCATAGACCAAATCATCTAGGTAGGTATAACCGCAGATGAACGTCTAGGTCGTTTGGTTGCGTTGAATAAAAAAAATTCTTTTCATAACAATCTAATTAACTTATTAAGGGAATCACGGATTTCGCTTTAATTTTTCTCCTACTGCCAAACTTGCTGCGTAAATAAAATGATTTGAGTAAAAATAACGTTGATTAAGAAACTTTGCTAATGTCTATAAAATCCTCATTAGGGTTGGGTGAAATGCGTACTGTATTAAGAGCCCCTAAATTTTTGTGAAACATGTTTCGAAAGACTGGAGATTTTGCTATTTATTCGTAAACCCTCCTGTATTTCGGTTGTGGAATGGTTGGGCTTTATACAGTATTACTTTCAACTTATTAATATAACGGGTGGCTTTTTTTACGTTTTAGAATTCCAGTAGAAGCTAAAGAGATATTTTTAATTAACTGCTGGGTGTGTATTCATGCATCATTTTCACGAAACATTTTTAAATACAATTTTTATTTTAAGTTTTAGTACTTTCAGAGTTTTCGGAAAAAAAAAACCAAAAGAGTGTTTATTGGTAATTTGTTTCACAAGATAGTTTTATACAACAGCATGGTTATTGTCTGAGTTGTATATATTTACTTATGTATGTGTTTACGTTACATGCCAATTTATCCGTGGGATAAATGCTTTCGTATATCATTTATCGCCATGATGGATTACCGTCTTATTCTTTTGTGATGTTCCACCTTTATTTAATTATATGTGTATGGATTGCTTGTGACCTTGCCATCGTCTATTAACAGCCACGGAAAAATTTTTTTAGACATTCATACTTATTTAAATTACTTTAATACTTGTCGCAGTAAATCAGAGACTAAATACCTCGCAAGATTTTGGTATGTTTTTAAATGGCCTCATATCTATTTGGAACTACCGATATAAAAGTCAAGTATATACAAATATAAATTTGCTCTGTTTATTTATAATTTCAGTAAGATCATAATGTTCATAGGCATTAGCATCTCAACAATCAACACATTTCCGTAATTGACATTCATTATAGAGATGCTCTTTCATTTAGCTACGGGCCGCCTGTTATTAAATTAATCTTATTGATGTTTCAATTATCACCCGTAGAGTTTATTGCGTACTAATGGTTTTTATTTGTAAACTATAAATACGGAGATACTACAACAGATTAATGATTACGAAGATTTTAAAACTTAGGTATTGCGATATATTTCATTCACAGTGGAATCGGTTTTGCATAAAATAATAGGATACCTAGAAAATCTTTTTCTGTGTCGTGGTATGTGACCAGATTGTAAATTTTTTTCTCAATGTTTTACATTTGATAGACATTAATCGTTATCAAACGTAGTTGTCGAATCGTGTTACGTGATACACAACTCTATATATAACGAATTATCTTGATAAAAGATCGTGAACAGTCTATAATCACCTTTACTACTGTTTTCCCACTCAAAACTTTGAGTACTACAATAAAACACTAGCACTAAAGATAATAATACAACTTCGGTGTGAAATCGCTTGAAGTGGTCTACGAAATTGGCTGTGACGCGTCGTCACAATAATATCCGTCTGCAACCTGTTACCAGGACAGGCTTTTTATTGTAAAATTGGCTTACAAAGAAGATTTAATCTCCTAATAGGATAAAGGTTATTGGATTTAAAATTTAGAAAAATCAAACTTAAGTCCTGCTATATATTTATATTTTTTATGATGGGAATTCAAACAAGTCCATCCTATACATCCCCTACTATTTAAATATAATTGATCTTTATGTACTCGTAACTCATCTCTGCATTATTTGTAATTTATATTTTAAAATGTATGATTACATAATTTTTTATCTACGCTGTCCTGTCAATTTTCCGGAGTATTGTGATAATGAATACTCTGGCTCTCTTATGTATTGACAATAAGTACATAGCAGCCATCATATTTACAATATGAATAGTTGCTAAACAGGTAGGTTCTTTAACAATCAACCCCTACCAGCAATCTCCACAGGTTACAGTTCGTCTGTTAGTCACAAATTCGTCTGTTAGTTCATATCTAAAAGTTAATTCTATTCGACTAAGAACCACTTTCATCAGTATTACAGTCAAAAAAATTATGAAATGTATGAATTAAGAAGAAACTTAATTATAAGATTGACTTTTTTTTTTGTAAATGAATTTAATTCCGAAGACAAATCAAGGGGATAAGTTTGATAAAACAAATTGTGACATTTATTTTAATCTTAACGACATGGTTTTGCAAACGGGGTACGATTTTTTCCAAACAACTAAGAAGTAAAAACCCAAGGAAAATGTAAGAAACAACTAAGTAGGAGACGATGCAGTTATTAATCGGTTCCATATTTTGTTCTTCGTCTTTTTTGACTCTCGAATATGTCGATTTTCGCCGAGATTTTTTACATTGCTATCTTTAGAAATATTTGGTTTCTTAGTATTATTATTCAATGATTAATTACTACTTCTAAATCAATCGGCTATATTTGTTGCTCGTGTTTTTGTAGTCTCCTTAAGAGAAGTCATTATTTTGATATAAACGCTTTGTGAACGATATAGAACAAACAATTTAGTAAAAAAAATTACTTTCCATAGACATATAAGTTACTGAAACATATTTTTATGCTTTCAAACTGCTACTCGTTCATACACTTTTATTTAAATAAGTGCGGTTAGCGTTTGATAGTAGTAAATACGTATCTCTTCATAAGTCAATATTTGCTAGAGCGCCGAGTTTTTGGTAATCGTTTTCTGAGTTGCCTTAATAATAACTTTAACGCTTACTAAATATTCGACTGTGTTATGCATGTTTTCGAAAAGTACGATATGAATATATTTTATATACTACAAAATTCATCTATTAACACGTGATGCCTACGAGGATATGTATATAGCACCACATTGCAGGCAACGTTCTAGGAAATAGGATATTATAGAGAACTTCAAATCGGAATTTAGTGTACGTATTTCCCAACAACGAATTTCTAGGCTATAAACAAAACAATTATATCGAAAATAGCTGCTAGTGTATTAGGAGTAATATATTAACGTGTATTATATGTAACATACACGCTAAACCTCTTTGTACTTCCGAGTAACAATTATATGAGAGCATCTATGCTGATACATCAGCTTTTATGTGTCCCTTTGTTCGAAGGCCGATTAATCTCCAACCCTGATCCAAAATTGATTGGCGCTCATCTTCTTATGGCCTTTATGATGTTCTTTGATAATTGTCGGTATTGTGACATTCATTTGATTAATATTATGAATAAAAATTATATAACCTTAGTACTACGAAATGATTTTTTTATGGGCATAAAATTATAGGCCCTGTAATTACGTTAAACAATTCTAATAAATAATATAATAATGAACACACCATATATTACAATGCTGAGACTCGGGGCCTTCTGGAAGAGAGAGCTGTGGCCTTTATCCATCACGCTGGCCAAGTGCGGGTTGGCGGATTCCGGTTTCCTCATGTTTTCCTTCACCGAAAGCTTATGCTTGGCGGGGATCGAACCCGCGCCTTCAACAGGTAAATAACATAGAACAATAGATTTGTGTAAAGTCCTGTGTTACTTGGCATTTGCCTGCAAGCTCACTTTTAGACTTGAGACTAGAGAGACCGTCTAGGTAGATACCACAGCAGCTCCTATATCTGCCGCCAAAGAGTAGTGTATACACGTTGCTGTGTTCCGGTTTGAAGTACGTTGTAGCTAGTGAAATTTTTGGGGTTGCTGTATATAGCATTCTAACTGGTGTCACATTGTTGTGAGCAAGCACTTACCATTAGATCAACGTCTCGTTCGCCACGTCGCTTCTAAAAAAATACTCAAATATACATATTAGTTTCTGTGTTAGTTAGTTTCATTTAGTTGTGTTTATTTAATTTTCAGTTTGAATCAGTGTACATCGTCTGCACACGGGAAAGGTTTAATTATAATACGTTTTCTGTTTAAAGAGCAGTCACATTCAGCTGATATGAGTTGTTGATCAAAGTTAGTAATTACTTTGATATTATTAAATTTTTATACATTGCTATGCATATATACACGAGATGGTGATAAATCGTGTATAAAATAATTAATTTTATTAGTAAAAATCTGTCTTAATTTTATCTATGAATTATTGAAATAACACAAACCGAGCTGTTTAAGTAGTTAAAAAAAATATAGTTTGCAAAAGCACTTAGAATTATTATAGATTAGCCATTAAATAAAACACTTTTTTATATATTTTTTTCTTTAAAACCTGGAGAAGCTTTTTCTTGACATCGCATTTACGTTTTCTGTCATGACTTTTGATTTAGCGAAAGTGTAGTAGCTCTGTAGCATCGTAGTATGACTGCTACGATGAAGATACTTGAAACGAATTGGTTCATTATTGAGTTATCAAGAACGCAACCAAGTTCTAGCTTAACAACTTACATAATTATATGTAAGTATGTAAGTTGTTAAGCTCTATGTTTTTATATTTTCCTTGTTTGTTTTTTATGTGTAAGTGTATGTACAATAAAGAATATTAAATAAATAAATAATAAATAATTATTTTTCCTGACAACCTGTAAATATGCAATAAATATTTATTATATTATTTACTAGCGGTTCCGGCGTATTTTGTTCAGCCGAACAATCAATGAATGGGCAGATTAAGGATAAAAAGTAGATACAAAATTAAAACATTGTTTTATTATATCAGTAAAATAAAACACATGGGAATTAGCACGGAGAGTGCTCTTTTCAGTGAAGCATTGAAGGTTACATGGGCTCGATGGGAAGCATTTGGAAACGATGATAGCAAATATTGTGCGTGTCTGAGTTGGAGTTGCAGAGATTAGTGCTTTACCGATTGTTGTGTACCGATGCAGGCCGTTTTACAGCAAATTGAGTTCTTAAAATGTAGTACACGATGTGTTGGCAATATTGCATCGTTAATAGTTCGAAGTGACTTAAATTACTTTGGTTCACGCACGTTTAATTAAGAGCATCAACCGCAAAAAGAAGCTTTTATCATACTTTATGTTGATTGTGTAAAAACGACCAACAAGTCATCAGTAGAACGCACATTGGGATAATCAGGAACCATTTCGTCTTATTTTCTTCGTTGAAAATTATTCGACAACGCATTCAAAGTGTGATAACGAATCTCCGAATATGTAAATAATTCCTATAATTTTATTTTTATAAATATATAGAAACTCTTTGCTATTTGAATGGTGTAGTCATAACAAAATGTCAAAAACGAGTGAAAAGCGTTTTTTAATTATAACTCGACAGCGGTGAGTCCAATCGAAAAAAGTTATACAACCAGATTCAGATCAGATTTCTGTTCGTCTGATTTTTATAAAAAAATTACACCTTACGCGACGCGATCCGATGATATTTTCCACCCACATGTATCCACTGGAACCAAATGGGTTTTGGATTTTATAAGGCGATTAAGCAAAATTTTATACTTTTTTATATACATATATAGATATACTATAGCACAGTAATATAATAGATATATAATAAAAGCAGATAGAGATACTTTTCGAAACGATTTTTTACTTCTTTCACTATACATTGAGATCATAATATCATATTACAAACTCTTTATGGTTGGTTAAAAAAATTACTTATATTGGACCTTAATATCTCCTCGAGTAAAAGTCATAGCTTAGGTGAAATGTTATATTTTCTATTCGACTTAAAATTTTTGTATCATGCATTAAAGAAGCTTTTAGCATTTTTTTGTTTGATTAATCACAAGCTTCTCAAAAGTTGCTGTAACAACATATAGCGGGATAAAGCTTTTACAAAAACGCCTTTGGCGACATTTGGATTATTTTAAGTTGACATGGTTTATAATTGCACAATATTAAAATCTCTGTTGTCATAGAATCTGTATTGCGCTGATAAATTTATCCTAATTAAATAATACGTCGCTACGTGTACGATTACATTACATTGAAAGTGCAAATAGATTGCAACTGGATAAATCAAATAAAGACAGGATTTCACGCACAGTGGCATAGTGCGGTTTGTAGCGCTTAAGATAATCTCTATGTTTAAATTGCCACATAGTTAATAGAAACTACGTAATAATCGCAACTTTACATTGCAACCACGTAGAAAATAATATGTACATATAGTATCGCACTTACATATTACGGCAACTATTTATTATCTATTAATCAATCATGTTTTAGGGGAGTGTTTTCAAGAATTTTTTTTTTACTTGTCGAAGTGACTAGCCGATCCATGTAAGCCATGTTGTACAAACCACTGCAATGTACTCGACGGCTTGAGATACAAAATTTTTAATTTTATACAAGAAATAAAAAGAATTATTGCAAATATTAAATAAATAAATAATTTTTGTTTATTTAATTACCTATAATATTAACGAATATTAGTATCATGATTGGTTTGTTTGCAGCGCGAACGATTTTTGTTATAATACTATTTGTGAAATTTATGATAACATATTTTGTGCGTGAGGTACTAGCTTATAAGAAATTGTTACACTAGTTTAAATGCATATAGTGTGATTACTTAAGACTTGTATAAGTGTAAACAATGATTGGTTAGCCTTTTTTAATAAATAAATTACCCCAGTGCACTAAGTGCAAAACCAAACTGGAAGATACACATATGCGCTGCAATGGTCCTTACCTAAATGTTCTCGAGACCTACTATCAATACTTTTTATTTTTACAATCTATCTGTAGACCATCGTTTTGTATTCGTTTCGACCATTTAGGCCAGATCGGCAGTTCTGTTACGATGATTTAATTGTAATTATATAAACAAGTAGCATTATGACCACCCAGGCCGATCAGCGGATGGTTAAAACCTCTGAATTGCATACGTCTAACAGTTATACAGATACCGGTGTGCAATTCAGCGGTTCTGCCAGAATGTTTTGATTATGTAATTATAAAGATAAGAGTATTTTTACCACCCAGGTGCACTATCCTGCTTACGTACGCAGCGACTGGCTTGTGAGAAAGGGATCCGAAACATGTGAACTCTAACTCTAAATAAATACAGTTATTGAATGAATCTTTATAAAAGAATATATTTTTAGTAGCGTTGAATAAAGTACAGTGATTCTCTCAACCTTTGTGTCACAGCCATTTACTAAATTCGCTTAGATATGACCGCCGCAAATATGTCATTTTGATGGAAGTGTTTGTTGACGACACAGGGAGACAAGGTTTATTGTCTTTGAAAGGATTCCCATTTTTTTGATTCTAGTGATATATCTATTTGAAACTATATAGTAATTGTTTTTATTAATTTTCTACTAAGTATTTATCAATGTTTTTGTAGAATTATACTTAATCTATCTACTTTACCGATAAGTAGATTGAGGTCTACGGTTACATTTGTTTTTATATTTTCTTTAATAATGTAAAATTGATTAAGAAACAAATTTTCATATTAAATCTACTCTAAGTGGTACTTTGTTAAGTGTTTTTTACTTGAGTTTCGACACTTACCAAGTCTCGAACCATAAAATGTTTTGGCTGTTTATTGAATATAATACGCTAATTTTGAATCGAATAGGATATTTTTTCCGTGTTGTTCTCGGAATGGTCTTTGTGGCCTTAAGTTCATGATCAGGGAGATAATGCGAAAACAAATTTTAGAAAATTGTTAAAGTTTCTCGTTTATTGGTTGATGAAATTGGTTTACACTATTAATATATTATAGAAAACAATATGCCACGTTAGAAGTTCCCTCTCTGATAGACAACATGCTAATTTAAAACAAACAAGCTTAATACGTTAAATTTAAATTAAATAAAAAAACTACAATACTTATTAGTTATTTATAGCTTTTTGGCAATTTGTTTTAAGCTGTTTTACTCGCAACTCGCATGATTTTGTACGATATGTGTTGTTAACAAATTCATTAAATAATTGTTTTGTATTCAATATATTTGAAATGCTACATCATATGTGTGATCTGATTGAAAACACATATTCTATATACCACGATCTAATATATTAATATGAAAATTATCTTCGTTTTTGTATATTATTACTGTAATGTTACTTGTCATGCCCAGGCCAGCCGTAATATTTTATACATGTTATAGATTGATCACTTTCCTGTAGAGGCAGAGTTGATATGTTTCTATGAAGTTTCGATTCAAACAGTGTAATAAACTACATTATAAATAAGATAAATGCGGTACCCTGGTGTGACAGAAAACCGCAAACCAATTGATAACTATACAAATGAATGTAATTCTAGTTAATGAAACAGAAATATTTCCTATGAACTGTGTATATTTCTATAATTTTCTAATACATCTTGATTACGACTACAAATTGTAAATAGATTCGTTTTATAATGACACTATAAATTTATTGATTGAGTGAGTTGTATGCTTGTTGTTTATCTGTTGTTAAAGTAAAAAAGTTATATAACTGGTGGAAATAAATATGTACAAACAGCTCATAAACAAGGGTAGCTCCTTTATAGGTACTTTACGGAAACCAGCTTCTGGATTATGAGAGAGTTATGGAAATGGCCGTGCTTTAAAATCTGTTTCGATATGGTGCGAAAATAATAGTCAAAGGATTAGATCAAGAGTACGGATTTTTTGAAAAATACGAACAGGTTGAACTCGAAAACAAGCCCTCTTTCTACAGAAGAAAGCAAAATCCAGAGGATATTGTCAACCTGTTCTAGAAGCATTTCCATATTGATTCGATGCTGAGTCTTAGTACTAAGGAAGGACCTTCGCGCTTAGATGTCGAAAATCTATTTGTTTTGTTTACAGCAAATAATCTTCGTAACATTATTCGTAGCATGAAGAGAGGGAAATCCTTAGTCTACGACAGATTCTATCTATTTATTCTGAAGTTAACTATGTTTTTTTAATCTGCGTATCAGTCAATGCCATCTTCCTAATAAACTTATTAAAGTATGTTTTTTTGTTATTGAAAGGAAACCAATTTCAAATTGATACAAAAGTAAATAAAAATAAAATGTTTCAAATCCATGTATTTGAAACGTACGATGATACATACTAAGTGATATATATAGATACGTGGAATTAAAAAAAATTTAGAAAGTTTTCACAGAGTTATTGGTTAATGTCGTTATCGCCGAGCATCGTAGCGTTTATTTTACGTTTAGCTAGTAGAAGGAACGTTTTTAAAATTCTGATGTAAATGGAAACTAGGTTGATAGTTTCATATTACTCTTTAATTAGTATCGATGGTAGGGTGAACAATTTTCAAAACTGTTATAATAACTCCTAGTGAACCCCTCGTAGTTTCTATTTTTAAACCGGAGTAACATTTAAAAAGTCAGTATGTCAAGTATACTTAAAGTTCAATCGACAACAGTAATTTTCACGACCCCATTATTGTTCCAGTTTTCGTTATTAACAACGTATTGTGGGTTGGTAACTTGAACTATTATCGTTGAATTGGAATAAATATCAAATGTTTAGTCTAGATAAGTGTTAACCAGAATATACTTTCTATAATTTTATGTAAATCAGATCTTCTTTCAGATAATTTTCCTTTGAACTCTGCCTAGGTTATACTACGACTAATATTAATAAATTGATAATACTGTGTTGATAATGATCTGAAGATGCTAGCCATATCACAGTTATTATTACTCTCTGAATTAAATTGCCGTAATTCGATATGATTTGCTGCGAGCAATGTTGAAGTTAAATAATTTACACGGTCGAAGCCGAAACAGTGAATAATAGACTGAGATAGATACTAGATGCAGATGTAAGGTTTGTTTATAGTCTGTGTTATTACTTCGTGACATATTTTGCTGTACAACGTACTCGAATAGTACTTAGAAGTACGTGACATTAGTTTCAAACGATTCATACAAGCTTTTACTAGCTTTTTTATCAGCGTTAAGTAAACACTGCGTGATAAAGAGTAATTCTAGATAGGGCTGGGCTCATCGCTGCCTCGGAACTGGCATCGAGATCGTTGATGGCGCAATTGATAATAGATTGTAAAAACGTTATTGCAGTCTTAAAAGCTTATTTTGTATAATTTTTAATACTTGTCATTGTAAAATAATTAATCACAACTAAGTGTCGATTTGAATAACTGTCGTAAGTTTGTTATAAGCCTAATTATTGTCTTGTATACTTTTACACTTTACATTGTTACATTTTAATAGCAGGTTCTCTTTCGTCTTACTTAGAATTTTTTTTATGTCATAAATTAAATAGTAAATTATTTACAAGCTAAATAAAATCATAAAGATACATCGATTGAATTTTGAATATCTACGTAAGTATTTTGGACATCACATTTAGTATCAAATTCAGTAGGTACTATAGATAAATGTATATTACACATCTAATTCCACGGGCAAATTTAATCATTATTTCAATGCCAAACCTTTAAATAGTTGTATGTATATTTTATATTTTTTTCTGTACACAGATATTAATACAATTATGTTGATTAAATGTTTACCGCCAACAAAATTATGAAATAAACAGATTATTAATATATTCGTACTCGTTTTAATATTTCTTAGCTATTGTAAAGGACTAACTAAACCGCAAATTCACGTGGTGTTAAGTAAAAATATGATCGTGGATGGTAAGAGTGCTCAAGCAGAGTGAGGAATTGTATAAAAATGTTTTTAATTCAAATGTCAATCATCATCATAACTTTTTTATTATCTGGATCCTGATGTTGGAAATTTTCTTTGTTACAGTTACCGCAAGCCAGCCGCAAACGGCGCGGTCTGAAGCAGATGACAACGAATTAGCCAACATGGACCAAGAAGCAGTCACCACGGGCCGCTTCCTTACACTTAACAAACGCCGCAGGCGTCCTCTTATCACTAGATCTCTACAACATGACACAGGACTGCTCGACGATCTGCAACTGCGCCAAGTGCAGGCAAGTGGTGACTGATCAAGGAGACAGTAACTGTTCGTATAATTTGTACAATTTTACTGGTCTCAACCGCCTGCGCTGGTGCCTGCGAATATCAAATGAGGCAATGCTGGGTTTGTTCTGCGCTTTCATTTTTAATGTATTACCTACCTATCTACATTGCAATAATAATGAATGTGATCTTACTATGTTAATATAATATATTAGTGCAAGTATTATTGCCCATTATCAGATTACTTCATAACTTTCTAAAAGTCTCATTCATTTGTATAATAATATAACCCGAAGTTATATAAGCAAAAGTTATGTAGACATTAGAAGTTAAATATACCTATGTAGATACATTTTTAGGTGAATAAAACAATTAAAACACAGTGTAGTACGTTTTGTGACTTCATTCTCGACATGGTCATTCCACGGTCCTTCGTTGGCGCCGAGAGGCTGTCAGTCGTAAATTTAAATATCGTCGATTTATATTCATAAAACGTCTTTGGTTTGTGTAGCTTTAAAACGCGACTATACGTACGGTACATTTTTTTTTGTGGAAAGAGTTAACGTAAAAACGTTTATCTCGAACATCGGCTTCATGATTGTTGGAGCTTTGTTGTACTCCATGAGTATGTCCAGAGTAGATAAGATTTTCATATACTGCTCCAATAACGAATGAGAGCACTAATGTGATGGGGTTCACTATCGCACGCAAAACCTAAAATAGTGCTGGACCAAGAAAAGTTTCCCTAATATTTTCTTTATTAGATATTTAATAAATAGTTGAAAGGATACAAGTTGTATGTCTATGAGAAAGTCGCAGATTAAACAGCTTAGCTGGGATTTCTTTATGATGTTATATTACGGCGTAGTCAATGTAACTTATAAAGGATATTTGATGTGGCTTTTTAGTACATTTTTAAGAGGGATTAATTTGCATTCGAATCTGAAATAAAAATTTACTCAGTAGAAGTTAATTTAAGGTGATGAGAATCTCCTGAACCATGTTTTAAGTACCTCGTATTATAGTTCCGTGTGCTGCCGAATTAGGTCATTGATTTTATAACAAACACATCGTTCAGTGGCAACACCGCCACTCAAAACATTTTTTCGATCGGCATCACCCTCTTTTGACTACGAAAACTAACCATTGCAAGTATAAATATATAGTTTATAAGTTTTATATATAACAAATGTTTCACATATTTTAGATCACGATCAATGTACACTCCAATTTTGTATTAAAATTACAGAGATTTATTTTTATACAGCCAAAATTATTTTCATTGTCTGCGTTTAAATTATTGTAAATTTTAGATATTACTTTATCAAAAATATAACTTTAACATAATGCAATTATATGAAAAAGTTACTAATTTTCATGTTACTAATAAGGGCCTATTTTTATTACTATACAATCTGTTGCTTTATACCTATTGAAAGACTGCCAAGAATGTGATAAACAAATCAGAGCACACATATTTTGTTTATACGTCTAGCATTAATGTAGCGCAATGCGAGTCAATGACTTCGGTATTTTGTTCGTTTTACTTTAAAAAATTGAACTTCGACCTTACAGTGTTATTAAACAGAAAGAGAAATGTGCAATAGAACACAGATGTTTATAATACCCCTTGTTTTGAAATGTTTCTCTTTCTGTAAAATTTAGTTTATGTTATTGCAGAGGCGCGGATGTTAGTGATACATATGTATTAACACAGCTAGCGACAGATAACTGTTTTTTATATGTATATTTACACTAAGTAATAGCCATTTTGTCTTTTTTCTTGCAGTGCATCCTCGATCAGTCCGCACAATGGAAGTTCAATGCGTTTACCTTAGAAAACGTCTCCGCGGGTAATGTTCTTAAAATATTACTTATTTAAAACAGATCAGTACTCTATCACTTAATTTTTTCGATAATGATTGGATTTCAAATAACTTTAAACTATTGGTCATGTATTGAATGAAGTGATAGATACGGATTATTTGTTTGTATGTTTTATGATATCATAATTGTTGCTATATTTTTTTTAAACTTGTGTATTATATTGTAATACAATGCGGCGGAGTAACAGAACGCAGTGACATAAAAGCACAGTTAAATTGCGACGGCAAATTTGAATGTCAAGTGTTATGGAGACTGAGAAGACCGTCGTATGCAGATGCATGTCACTTTGTTACGTTAACCCTCGGACGTGGTAACCGCAGTACCGTTTATTCACCAACATTTAACCTTTCGCGCTAATTTCAAACACACATGTTTATTCACTTAAATTATACGCGCTTTTATCAGTGTTTATTAAAAATGTTTCTCTTTCAACGTACGCGATTTAATCTTCACGGAATAGTATTATGAGAGCTTCTAAGTAAAAAACTATACTAATAACATAACATAAGTTTATGAGAGAAAGCTCCGAGTCCCAGCTGTGGGAACATTGAGTGTGCTGTTTATTATTTTTTATTACATAAGTTTTCCCGAATAAGTTAAGTAAGAAGTCAACTCATTTGATAAATAATTTTCTACAAATTTTTTTCAGTTGGCACAAGTAATAATAAATGTAAATTTCATTTGCTACTCGGTGATCATTTTATTTTAATTTTATTCGCTTTTCTGTTACTTTGAAATATAGAAAGATGGAAAATCAAAAATCTGTATTAACATCCAATAAAAGAGTAGTAGCGTGAGGCACTTTAACAAGATGAAACTGTTATAAAGTTATTTAATTTATAGTTAAAAAGTTATAAAATACTAGTAAACAATACAATTATAATAAAAACCGGTAACAATTTAGGCGGATCTGTGATGACTATGAACTTGAGTTAGACATGTTATAACGAATAACGGTGCGTCATCGCCTGCCGTGTAAGCTCCTTCGTCTTCCTTCTGTTTTTTTCTTATGACGTTCCAATTAAGTATATCGTTGACCTATTTCTGTTTCTTCTCAAATCAAATAGGTTTATCATACATAATAATAGTCCCTTTTTACACTTTAATATTGTGTAGTAATTTGATTTGATAAATGTATTAACAAATTTTATATCTGTCTCAATTAATTTAGGACTTTGTATGAATAAGCCATCAAATTACTCCTTTACTTTTGTTAAGTTAGTAGAAGGAGGTGGTTGACTTACATATTAATCTTCATTTTTGTATGGCTACGAACATTGTAAAGGAGATCCTTTATTCGTTATTAAATCTACGTGCAGCGAATCTGGATCTGTATGATTCTTGCTTGGAAATTTGTTCGGAAAATACCTCTCAGTTGTTTGTCTATGTAAATCACGTCGACGGTATTCTCTTGTACCAAAGTTTCAGTTTAAAAATAACTAGAATATTAATATGCATGGATGTAAACGTTAACATGCATGCATATTGACGATCCCTAGCATCACTTTTTCAGTTTATTGTTTTTATAAGAGCTCGTTTAATTACCTCCACACATACATTTGACGACGTAGTTTGACTCTGTTTTTCGGAAAAAAAAAACAGAATATTCGCGCGTTATTTATTTTTTGATTTATGCTTTTGCGCTAATATTCAAGTCTGATTGTGGATAGTGGCTGCATACCGGAGA
The DNA here is from genome assembly GCA_018247975.1 of Parides photinus. Lineage (NCBI taxonomy): Eukaryota > Metazoa > Arthropoda > Insecta > Lepidoptera > Papilionidae > Parides > Parides photinus. The sequence continues at coordinate 26,190 of DWHU01000062.1, forward strand.
CGAAAAAACATAAAACATTGTATTTTTAAAGGGACCAGTAACGTAGACTGTTTCGTTTTCAAATGCAGTAATTTTATTATTATTTACCCAAGACATTTCGACTTGGAAGTAGGTAATAATTTTGTGTAATAAAGCCACAAGACCAAAAGCATAATAACAGTGCCCAAAAGACACCTGGTTTTGCACACTGTTAAAGTATATTTATAATAAAATTATTTTAAAGTCATCAGTTGATATAAAAATGGCCCCTTTGTAAAACGGAGGGAATATCTATCCTGTAAGCCAAGATATCATAATATCCTGTAAGCCAAGCATTCTTTAAAACAAAAATTGATCGACTGACAAACTCTACCTTTAATGTAATTTAAATATTCTTAAAATTTACAAACACGTTACTGCAGATTTCCAATAAATAGATGGTTTGCTTAAAATAATCACGAGAAAATATAAGACATTAATAAAAACATAACCTAAATTGTATATGCTATTTAAAATATTTGAAAATATAAATGTTTTTATCTTTAAGGTTACAATTAAACGATCCGTACCGAACAGTTATTCAACAAGTACAACCAGGTTGAATAAAGCTTATAGGTACGGACCGATTACAAAGTTTGAAGCGTTAGAGGGGTGCGAAGTCCGTACTTACTTTTGAATAACGTGTTAACTTGTTCAACGATCGAGTCGCCAGGCTTCGCAATTATAGTTTTAGGTTAACTTCGAGTCAGTTATACGTAGCAGTATAAAGTACAGTAAGTGCACACACATTAAGCTTCTAATATTTAAATACATTATCTAAGAACCAATGTGCTTATTATAATAATATGCTTTATAGGAAATTAATTATCGTGTATAATGCGTCTCGTATTTTGTCGACAGAAAGTTAATTGATTGATATCTATATACAAATTGTGTTTTTCATCTGAAAAATTAAGTTATACTCGTCAACAGGCTTTAGCTTTTTTATAATTTAATTCTTGGTTATAATTTATTCATTAACTAATCATTATTGTTTGTTAGCAAAACTTCTCTTCACGAAATTGATTGATGTCAGGATTGATGATGTCAGGCGAAAATAGAGAAAATCAAAAGAAAAAAAGTAAACTATAGAATTCATTCTTCCTTAATTTGATTTTTAACTCATCAAATGATATTTGTACATACATCATGTCTTTTAAGTACCTTTTTTTAAATCTTTGGTCTAAAACTATAGCCTCTGTGAAAATTAAACAATGCAATTCCAATCGAGCCCTTCATTTGCAGCAGCCGGTACCATCAAAGTGCATAGTTCTCGGACGTGGCGTGCTAGGGTTTAGATAATAGATATTTTGAACTCTATTATCTCGTGTAATGGAGTCTTTGTCCTGTAAAATACCTCGAAATTACTTTGAGAAACAAAGACCTTTGCCTACGTTGCAGCAATTAATTCCGTTACTTACAATATATTGGACTATGCAATAACTATAAGCCGCTTGACTAAACTTGAATTACGCAGACTCAATGCTAACGGATTTCACCTTGAAATTAATGCGCTTGCTTGCATTTCATCTTGTGGTATACATAAATAGAAATGGCATTAATATTATAAATTTTCACCCTTACTCCATATTAGATTTTCCAGAATTTTGTGCATACAAAAAATGCATTTTGGCGCATAAGTAGAATAAATATTCCCAACGCAATAGCACTTTTATAGCATTAAAATAAATTTCATGTAGCAACATTTATAATGGCAAACATGTCTTCGTAGAGATATGAAGTACTTTTGAAAATATATTTTGGGTAACAATAAGTATTCAAATAAGTACGTGGTTCTGTTGATAACCTTAAGTGCGAACCAGGTTGTCTAGACTCCATTATGTTAGTACAAATACACGTGTAGCATAAAGTTTATCTGATTTTTGGTACGTTTACCTGATGTGCGTTCACATAATAGGCGCTACTGTAGTCTACTCAGACGGTCGGATTGATTAAAAGATATAAGTAAGTATATCATAGAAAATATGTTTAACAATTGCCGTATAATGTATTCACATCGGTTTTACTGCTGCATGCAATAGAGTAAACTTTAGAATACGCCGATCAGATGTCCCATTTGAAATAATACAAGCTTTTGTTACCGTTACCACGTGTTGTTTTGTTAGAAACGAAACCTTAAATAGAGTTTTCTTTTTCACAAGTAGTTTTTCATACATAATCAATACAAAAACTTACCATAAAAAAAATTAGGCTTGCCTCGTGTTACTCCATTTTCGAATTGAGTTTAAAAGATCTGTTGTCTGGTGAAACACACGTTTCGATTTCAAAAGGCAAATAATGAGGCTGGAGCCACGTGTAAATTATCTGAAATCAATCCTTCGGAGATTTTAAATTATAAAACCCTGTTCGTAGACGACTCCTTGTCTGCTTGATTTAAATAAATTTAAGAGTGAATATAGGCAGAGTTTTTTGTACGTTTTATTAAAATATATGTGAATGGCAAGTAATGCACTGTCTTTCTGCCTATATGGAGCGCACGCCCCTGGATATCTGACATCCAACCCACACTAAGTTAAAAGGATTTGACGTTCTCATTATGAGGGGAGATCCTGATTGCCTGCAGCGGGAATATTGATAGGGCTATTTGTTTGTTTTATTGATATATTAAAGCTTATGAAATATGTACTGTAAAACGAGATTATTACCGTGGTATATTGCTCTCCTCAATAGTGGAAGGCCGTCTTTGATATGAAGCTCTACGTGTGCTGCTGTCCGCACTAGTATTTCCGTTTGTACCGGTCACGTTATTGGCTGTAAAATGTCGGGAACAGCAGGGGTTTTATAATCTTCGCAAAGTTTACTCTACGGGCTGGTAAGTGTAAATGGAATGAAGCGTGATTTAACGGCCTCCATGTCTTTTTACGACTTACATTGCAACGTTGTTGACAGTTTATTATAAATCGCCTCCATTTGTACTACCATATAAACTAGTTTAACGTTACAAGTATTTATCTACAATATAAAGCATTTTTTGTTACAGAATACTAATCTAATATATAAAATTCTCGTGTCACAGTGTTTGTGGTCGAACTCCTCCGAAACGGTTCGACCGATTCTCAAAAAAATTTCTGTGCATTTTGAATAGATCTGAGAATCGAACATCTATTTTTCGTACCCCTAAATGGTAAGGGTGGTCTACCCCTTAATTTTGTCACTTTGACAATCAACCCTTATTTTTTATTTGTATATTATAAAGTTATTTTTTTTTTGTTAAAATTTTATATTTCTTTTGTCATGACTTAGTCTGAAAAAAATTGCCGATTTGCCCTATTTTTTAATCGCTTTTTATTTTTTTATTCTATCCACAGAGCTGCGATAAAGTTGCAAGATAACTGTTTAATGTATTAATTGGTATTGACCTTTATTAACCTAAGTAAAGTATACTTTCATTATCTACAACGTTTTCTATTATAATTACATCCCCACACACTTACAGGAAGCGATTTTTTATTGAACTAAAAAATATTTCCTAGAGATTACGGTTATGGCAAAAAAACGTTTGACGAGTCAGCTAGTACCAAATATAAATTTCGTAAATGTCAGGAACGGCTTTAGGGTCAAAGTTTAAAGGGTAAATATATAACGCATAACGTAAAATACGACTTTCTACTTTGAAAAAATACTCTTACTTTTGGGGCAAGTCAGGGTTATATAAAGATTTTTACCCACTAACCCTTCGGTGGTCGTCATCGGCCTTTGGAAAGGTCACGGGATCTCTGATCAGGACAACCGCGATATTTCTACGCTATGTTGCTTACCATCATCGTTGTGAGTAGTACCTCAACGGCAGGAGATCATGTCCAGCCATTGTCGTCTTCGCAGTCAATTTACAAGGACGAGACAAGCGAGACTTTCAGCTGATGGCAAATTATACGTTTGCTCATAACAATGTAGCACCAGTTAGGATGGTATACACAACACCAGATTGTGCTCATCGGCTTGGGGCTAGCAACAGCGCCCTTCGAACTAAAACAAAAGTTTTAGCATATTATTATATTATTTGAAGGCCGAATGAAATAAGCGAGATTCTACCAAAGTTTATAATAACCTAGTTTATTGTTATCGTAAAGTTAATCAGATGGGTCTCTAGGTAAGCCGTTTTATTAAAGTAATATTTAAAAGTTATCAGCTAACGAAAGTAAATGAATCGAAAATTAATTTGTTATGAAGCTGTACTTTCGGCATGCCTTTATGAAACATCGCTCATCTTCTTTATATTATGTTCTTTATCACAAGCATTAAATACTACGATTGAATTCGGTTTTAATGTTACTTAACGTTAACGCTATTGGAATAAAACGATATATTTATTCAAAAAATGTTTATAAGGAAACAATTGATTTAAAAGTTGTTTAAAAAATTTACTATGGCATAAAATATCAAAGTTAGTGTTTTTACCGTCTTTCAGTGCTCGCCGCAAGTTCTCTAGACTCAGGCAATAGTAGCGGACACTTCCTTTGTCTCCTTTGTAGACTAACAAGTATACATACAAATCGCAATTTCTTTGTTGTCGTTAACGCTGTTTATATTCACGGGTTTCCTTTCAGGTTCCTCTTTCACCCGCCACTCCGAATATTTAAAAAAACACACGTAACGGTACAACTTTCATAACAATTTTAAATGTTTTACTCATTAATTTATATGTTGACAGGCGCCATTATATTTTACTATAGAACAGATTTCATAACAAGTTTGTAAGGATAAAGACCATCTTGTCTTAAACTCTTTGTCTTCAGTTAAAAAGAAAACTGAAACTAAAGTTACGAGGACTTCGTCAAAGTAAGGTACTAAAACAAAAATGTAACTAATGAATCCTAAAATGATGGTGGAATAACTTTAATTTTATCGCCTAAGCTACTCACTTTAAGCAGAGAAAAATTTTTCAGTTTCACGAGATGTATTTTATTGCTACTGAATATTTCCTAAAGCTTAATTAATATCTATCTTCAAGCATAGATATTTTTTATTATAAAAAACATTTAGTACACAAAGTGTAACGTAGGTGTTATAAATAATAAGCATCATTATATAGCATCAAGCATTCGCAAATTTATTGATGTGCCTCTCCGACATGAAATTGCATTGAAGCATTTTCCCCAGGGCGCTGCCTACCGGTGCTGTGTTTCCATCTATTCCAATCCTATGGGTTGATATCATATTACAAGCTCGACGCTACGAAGTTGTGGAGGCTGTTCAGCCTCATCGAAGAAGGATACCACAGTACTAACCCTTACCACAACGCCGTCCACGCTGCTGACGTCACACAGGCCATGCATTGCTTCCTACAACAGAAAGTGGTAAGTGTCTTAGTTTAATATTATTTAATATAAAATAACCAACATTTAAATATGAAATAATTTAAGTGGAGTGGTCTTGCAGTTTTCTACTTGAATTAATGAAATGACTCGGAGATATGTTTTACATAAAGTAAACTTATAATAGACTTGAAAGAGCTTTATTCAAAGCACTTGCTGCTCTCATTAGCGCGTAGTAGTCAGCGTGACTATATTGAATATATTAAAAACTAACATTCATAGCGGAACATAGATCTCTTGTAATCTGTTCAAAAAATTTACCTATGGAGTGTGCTTAGTGCCTTAAAGCTCTTCCGTTGTTTCAGTTTTCAGTGTATATATTATTCACATATATAAGCATCATTGTTTTCTTAAGCTCCGTTCACGTACCAACGTTCGACAAACTGCATCGTGTCCTTAATTTAATTTCTCCCGTGGAATCTCTTATGCAGTTGCCGTAGCACGGACCCCTTACGAAAGCCTAACAATACGTATTATACGTATATTTTATACATTAGTTTAGTCACAGGCTAGTGGCTTAAGAGTATGTTTATAGTAGAAAGTATCCAAAATGGTTTACAAGTTTTAGCGGGCATTTAGAATGGCGGTCCCTATTGCTCAATAAGCAAGATCGTGTGGAACAATAAATGGGGTTTCATACCGCAGCACATCGAGGGTGCTAAGTCAAACTAGAAGGGTACAGAGAATTTTCGTAGGGGATCCGGGGACCCTAATACTAATAAAAGCACCGAGGGTAAAAGTCTCACATAGCTCCGACATCCCCATGCAGTGTATTTTTAAATATTTCTCCTCCAATACTAATAAAACGATGTCGACGAATATCCAAACATTGAAAATTTCGTGTTACGTTGAAATGACGGAAGTGTCTCATTAATATAATTATGACGGTTTAATAATTATAAAGTATTAATTGTTACATAACACACAAGGACATGTAATTACAAGTTGATGAAATCAATGTTTTGTAATGTTTTCAGAATGAGAAATTTAACAGCGGCGTGAAAGCGAATAGTTTATTTTAGTAACCGTTTAGTATTTTAATATACAATATTCTCTTTATTATGTCTCCTTTCTTTAAAGTGCTGTGGTATATTATTTAATAATTAAACATGCACCGCAATTAGTGATAGAATACATCATCATGAGGTTGTCTTCTTCAAACTGAAGTTTAACTAATCTGCTCTTCGGCTAGCCTTTTTAACTGACAATAGAATTATGGTTATTAACTTTCAATATACTTTTATGTTCTATCAAGTAACTATTTTATTATAACTATATAATACAGCTCCGGTAATCACTGGGCGCAAAGGTAACTTGATTTGCGTGTTCGTTATTTATTACTAGATAATTTTTCACTTAATAATTATATTTACATAATTAAGTGTTTTATTTATTTTTCATAATGCTGGGCTGTGGTAATTATTAGGTTTTAGATTTGTAGACACAGATCTTGTCGTTTCTCTAAAAAAAAACGTTTATTAAACACGATAATTTTTCAACTATATTCGTCAACTTTAGTATTAGTATATACATTTGTATGTACATGTATCTAGGCTAGGACTTAAATGTGCTGTTTCTGTAATACAGTATTATTAGTTTAGTTAGTGTTTTCAAAATGTTTTGAATGTAATTGAACTGAATCTTGATATGCTGTTCCACAAATAGTTTACATTAAATCTACATATGGAACACCATGGTGTCGACACTTTATCCATGAGCCAGTATTTACTACTGCGTTCTTACTGAATTTGCAATTATAATTTTAATATACCTATTATTATGTGTAGTTACTTAGGTATATCATAAATGGATAATTGTAGTTTAAATATGTTTTATTTTTTGAAAAGTTTAGTTGCTCCCTCTGGGGGTTATAAGATACCCTATATCACGTGTCATTCGCCAATTGATATAGGAAAGTTTGAAAGAAAGTTACATGAAAAAACATATTCGTTTGCTGCTTGAAATTTGCTAACAAGTCTACAAGTATTGAGAATTCATTCTTTTTGGATTACGAGTTGGGTGGAAATTATTTTTTAAACTTCTGTGTAAATTTTTGGTACAATGTCTATTATTCAGATTACTATTGATAATGTGTCTTTTAAAAATTGCAAAAGCGAGTCAGTTGTAGTAACTCCGAATATTTGCTGATTTTTTCTCTAATAGACTAGATAGACTTTTGCTGTTTCAGTTGATTTATTAATTAGTATGAGGTCCGGTCTACTGTAACATACTTCTAGTTCGGTTGTGGAAAGTGTATCGACATTATTAATTGGACTTTCACTTTGTGTACTTAATTCACAATACAACGACTTTTTTTGGACATAAATAATTAGTTATGACTTTTCCACGCGAAACTCTTATACCTAGCAATTCTGTGGGCTTTGAGTGCTAGTTTTTGTTTAAAAATATCTAAATAATCTTCTCGTTTTCTATTGGACTCTTCATGTTATGCACAGTTGTGTATAATTTTTTTCAAGTCTTATTTGACATTCTGCTTTAATATTATTTTTCTTCTTTCGGTGATTAACCATTTTTTTGCTAATAAAGTATCCTAATTTATATGATATGCTGCCCAGTAAACTACTGTGTAGATATGGTGGTGATGGTTCAAAGGTGATGAAAATTTTATATTGTTCCTTGGTGCGTAGTATCCTCGAGTATTGCTCTCAGGTTTGGAATCCTCGT
>DWHU01000063.1:0-33944 GCA_018247975.1 Parides photinus
ACAGATTCCAAATTCAAACGTAATATTTTCTTTTTTTGAATAGTAACAGTATTTATGGCCAGACTAAGTATATAAATGATGTTTTTCTTCGGGCTAGGGCATTTCACCATTATTTACCTTATTATCATTTGAAAATGTAATTAACTGTTATACTGTTGTTAATATTACTAGTTGTCATTAGCTTTCAATTATTATCAAAATAAAAAACAATGGGAAAATAGAAGATGCGTTAGTTCTTTACGTTGTTTATTCCGCCGAATTTTGAAATATGTTATAGGGTGTCTATAGCCTATGGTGTATCGATTATGCTTACTACATAATTAAAAAAAATAGTGTCATTGTTGTTATTAATTTTTTTTTTTTATAAAACTTTATCTAACTGTCGTAATTGCTGCTTAACGTTGTGTTATTACGTCAATGAAAGTAGAGTTTTTTCATCACTTGTGTATTAACAACCACTAGACATACGATATTCTTTCGAACTCTCAAAAAGTAAAAAGTTTATTCACTGCTGGTGAACTATTTTTTCGTTTAGAATAATTATATTCTAATAATAATACTAGTAGTAATTGATTACGACGTGGATCCCAGATTCGTATATTAAGTATCAGTTAAGTAAAACAATAATTGGCAACGTTAAAATTCAATAGACATAAGGTATAGAATAGATATTTAGGTAATTGACAACAGCAAGCGACACAATTGTTATAATTTATTACAGGAAAAATGCTCGTATATTAACAATAGGTACGTTTAACAATTTTTATTTTATTTTAGTTAAGTACATTTTATTAGACGTATCGTAAACGTTAAAGTAAAGAATGTAAACTGTAGAAGCTTTAAAGTTTGCTGAGCTCAGTAAATAAAGTGAATAACGAGTTAAGTACCGATGGAGGTGGACTCGCTGAACCCGTAACAAGAGACAAGAGCCATAACGAGCATGGGGCAAAGCTCTTATAATATGACTTATATAAAATCGATACTTACGAATCGATTACTGGATCCTCGCGCGATAAAAAGAGATGACACTATGCGCGAATCGACAACTTCAATAAATAATTTATCACAATAACTGGTCACGGTAAACGGCGGACCTCCATGCGTGTGAGTAGTGCGATGTCTGACGACAAACTAAGTGAATTTCTTAGTGTCTGCAGTGCGTGACGACTGCACGTGCCCGGATTGCGAGCACATCTCATCTGTGCTAAGGGTCTAAGGGCTATCTATAACAAGTTTGACCCTGGATTCATGAAATATAAAAAAGTTTAATGGTACAATAACAATTGAATATTACATAAACAATATATAACATTATTGTTACCGTTCCTAATATTCGTGACTTCTCTAAAATAAGACAGTAAAGGATACTCGTCGGATAAGTCCTAGTCGGTGGATGGCAAATGTTACAAAACTCATGGCGAAATTTGCAAAGCTATTGTCAGGCCTGTCGTATTGTATGGATCAGAGTGTGGCAAGTAAGAGGAAGGATGAGAAGCGATTGCATACAGCTGAGATGAGAATGTTAAGGTGGATGTGTGGACAAGAATGGATAAGATTAGGAATGAGAAAATAAGAGGAAGTCTGAATGTGGCGCCTGTAGTAGGAAAGGTGAAAGGAAATCGTATGTCTTGGTACGGACATGTTTTGCGTAGAGAGGAAACGGATGTAATTATAAAAGTTTTAGTTATGAATGTGTTTGGTTGGAGAGGAAGATGAAGACTAAAGAAACGATGGATGTGTTTTGTGAGAAATGATATGCAGTGTAAGGGGGTGAATGATGAGTCAGCGTCGGACAGGAATTTTCGGAGAAGACTGACATGACAATAAATTGGGAAATTGGCAGGACAATGATGAAGTGCTAGTCGGTTGATGTCACAGGACCGCAAGTTTAAGCTCTGCCGATATATTGATGTTTTCACAAAATTTACCTTCACGGAAAATCTCATGCTCTGTGGGATCATGTCTGAGCTTTTTCAAAGTGAATAGCGCGATTGATATTTTATTAAATGACATTTTAATAAATTACGACAGCCCTAACGTGCTATAAACAACTACATTTAAACATTGATGTGGAACCAATTTCTAATACAATTTTAAAATAAAAATTAATAGTACTCCCGTCTTCTCCGAGCACAGAAAATGACAAGCTAAGAATTTTATTTTTGTTTCGATCACTGTAATAAAAACACAGTGCGATTGTAATTTTTATTTTGTAGACTTTATAAAATGAGGTTTAAATGTAAAAAAATATTCAACAAACATGATTTATGTAACAGCAATTATTTTTTTTTAAAATCGTTATTGTCTCAAATCTTAACTATTATAAGATTGCTATGTGAATATTTAGCAATTGGATAATATACCATTGAACGCGTTATCAATAGGTAGTACCTTTTGTAAACTAAGGGCATATTGCAATTTAAAAATTTGTTAGTGTATTATTTGAAATTAATAAAAGATATAATGATTAAGTGTTACATAGAAAGAGAACATTCTTTAGGTTTTAGAAAATAAATTTGTAGGAAATGTCTAAATCTCAAGGAATTTAAAGTTTAGGCTAAAAACTAGCAATCGATCATTTACGGAGTTTTGTATGGTAGGGTTTATTATTTAATTTAACATTAGTATGTATACTATACATACGCATAGCAATACATAATTATGTATTGCTTGCTATGTATACTAGCTGCAAGTTAATATAATTTTTATGTTCCATTTCAAGGCAAGGCGTGCTGCTTCGCGCTACTGTTTTTTGCTTAGATATTGTTAATATAGCCCGCAGCACTACTAACCAGTTCTTGCTAAAAATAAATTTTTCCTTAGGGTTTTTTATTGAGTCACTGTCTATTATATTTCTGCAAAGCAACATACTCTAATTTATTACTTGTATTGAAATATGAGGTACGTGATAAAGTTGGTATTAGTATAAAACATAAATATATAAAAATAAAAAGTCAATCAGTGTTCAAATTATGTTTATATGACCCCTAAAATGTTGATACTACGTTGAAAAAAAACGTTACATTTTCACTATTTCGTAATAAATACATCGTTTTATGTGTAACCATTCATTAAAAAAATTTTCTCATCAAAACCGACAGAAAATTTAAACAGAATTTAGTAGAGGTATAATGTAAAAAAGGAAATGTAAAGATAAAAAAATAACCTTTTCTTGGGTCGCAGCTAAAGTTGTATTTGGAAATTATGACATCGTTGTCACGTTCCTTCTTAAGTTTAACTGATAAATTTTTACATGCATTGCTAAGCAATAACTTGATCGAAACAGCTTTTGACATGGAAAAGTTCTTTAAAAATTATTGTCTTGAATTTTTTATTTAATTGTACCCAATAAAGATGTGTAAAAGTGGTGAGTATAGAATATCGGATCATGTGATATTAAATGAGTATAATTGTTGTTGCGTTACTTATTTAAGAATGCAACTTTCTCGCACTGGTACGCAGTATGTATCGATAATGGTATTGTTGTGTATGCGCCTATTGAGTGATCATGGCGCCTAAATATTTTTTTAGATATAGTCAATAATAGTCATTTGTACTTTAATTCTAAAGATTATTATCTCTCAAGTACGATAACATTAATCTTACGATTTAAGAAGCTCTTAAAATTATTTTTTTTTAAGAAATCATAAATAGTTTTTATTGATACTTTTACGATCGAGGACCTCTGTTACGTGGCAAAAACTTAGCCACTGTGCCGCGAAATCAGTTAATAATTAACAACAAACAAATATTTTTTCAAAATAATTTAATACTTAAATTTAGTGGCCGCAAACTAAAATCATAAATTTATTTAAAACAATGTATTGACCGATAAATTGTAATCGGAGATCTTTTTTCTTAAGAATTTATTTTATTGACAAAAACATGTATCTATATTATAATCATCATATATTTAATATAAGTGTTTTCTTTTTAGCACATATCTATTTGGGTAAAAAGTAAATATCATTTACAAACATATAGTTAATAAAGATAGGGTTTCACCGAACTGAAACTATTTCGTTACTATAATAAGAATAAAAATTTAATGAAAAAGAACTTTACAGTGACCTCGATTCGATTCACATAAGTTTCAGTTTGTCGTTTTGTACTTCATTCGTGTGGTAAATTTTACTGTCATTAAGTATTTTTTTAATTAACCATTCATATAAAATATTATATGCACATTTTAAGCAATTTTTTGTTGTATTCATTTGTTAAATTATTTCGATTATAGTAGATAAAATATTATATAATTACTAAGGTATTCTTTGTTTTACAATATCTTTTTTTTATTATAACAAGTCCATTTCTCGTTCATCTAACCTAACAGTTTGATAATGTAAAATTATAATGAGTGTGTTCATTGCATTGCACTGCAATGTGCATACAAAATAAACTTGCGTTAAAAAAATTTTCTAAATTTCAAGAATAGCAATGAAAAATACATTGCTTTATCAAAAATCATTATTTAACCTGCAAAACAATATGTAGTAATTACACTAAAGCATAATGGTAGTAAACAAATTATTCTTCGTTAATGTAGTCTAATGTACAATGTTTGCTTATGAGTGACTTGAAAATGAACCCTCGTACTAAAAAATTATGACAATTTGTTATAATGAATTGGAAATATTTATCTTATAGTATTATTACGGTTATTGTATAACAAAATCAGAGTGTAAAACTTAAAAAAAAATAGAAACTAAAGGCTAGTGGGTACAATTTACGCTAACGATATTTTTTTAAAGTATTTAATAGATTTACTGCTAGCTATAACATTTAAAATTTGCATTTTTATTATATCTAATTAAGCAGTAGACAATTCTTCAATATGCATTTTTTAAGTGTCGCGCACTATCATATACTCAAAAACGATCTCTCGCTATCTAAGAATAACACCGTAATATCCGACCTTACAAACCCAGTCTTGTGATTTTTTTAAATATCCCATTGTGTAAGTCTATCAAATGATGAAATCTATATTAGCAGCCTTACTACATTTTCATGGCAAAGCTAAGTATTATTCTTAACAACAGTATTTACAATTAAATTTCTTAAAGTTTTGCAATCCTTGGAAATGTGGAATGTATGCCTTTATTATTATATAATTTCAAATGTAAATTACGCAGAATAAAATTATTTTCTTTTTCTTATTTTGTTTCATTTATCTATTATGATTTATTTAAAAAGAAATTATTTATGAGCAGTTAGGTATAGTAACAATGATGCATAAACTTAACAAATACTTAATAAATAAAAACGCATATTATACAAGTAATAGTTTTTAAAGCATTGAAAAAACTTTAAATATAATAGGATTTCTAAAAAAAAAATTGACGTACGATTGACGACGTTTCTCAAAAAAATTACTTGAGTAATATTTTTTAGCTTTTTTTGGTGTGTCAAAGCGATGTTTTACGGTCACTAAGTAAAGTAACTATAGTTGTAAATTAAACGTTGTGTTGTAGGCGGTCTTCGTCGTCGCTGTGCTCCTCCTGCAGTAGGAGAGAGTCGGGAGGACCGCGGGGCACCGCGCGTGAGCTGCCGCTGCGCTTCGGCCCTCCGCGTGTGAACATCCTCGACAATTGGGCGAACTTCTTGCGAGACGCTGTAATAGTAATTATGTGTAACATGTGTTCCCTGCAATACGCCTACAAATTTTAAGACCATACAGAGTAAATTTAGTGATCGGTTGCAACTGTTTCGGTCCCAAAAGTCTTACGGATTATTCACAAAGAGGTCTTTTCAAAAATTGATACTTAAAATGTATTATAAGAGAATATTGAATAAAGATTATTTATCGGGTAATAAAAATCAATATCAACTGGTAAAGTATTCATGGTAATGATTCGTTACGAAAGGTTTTTCGCTTCCAGTGCTACTATAGAACTATTTTTATTTCTACTTTCTATTCCCCAATGAACTTTATTTCAAATACGTAGACCGCGCTGACAAATACTTATAATGACCCATACATTGATAGAAGTTGTTATTTTACACAGAGATATTTTACATCATGTAAGAATTTCATACGGTAAGACCTAAAACAAACTATGGATCAAACATTTATTACTTTTTGGTAATAGATGTCAATTTTAACAGTTTTACGCTATACTTTTCGTGTTTCATTACAAATTGATTTCTAGTATGCTCAGGCTTTGGTCGTGTTGACAGTGGTGTGTTTGTTTACACGCCATACGTTGAGTCGAAATATGTGAAATGTATACGAGTACGCCTTATAATGTTGGTTGATACCGTTGAAAAAATCTGCTTGCTCAATAAAATTGAACCTGTTGCGCTTAATAGACAACCAATGTAAGAAACAAGTCATGAAAATGACAACTTGCTGAATTTCATGCTTAATAACGTTAACAAGTTTTTAATAAGAGAAAAACATTCAATCGAAATGTTACAATAAGTATGACAACAATAACTCAAGAGAGAGGCAAGCAATCTTGCGTTGTTTCATGAATTGGAGATTCGCTAAAAATTACTATTCTTACACTTAAACGTATAAAATGTTATGAATTCAAGAAGATAGACATGTCGAGTACAGATTCCTTTTGTACTTAATAACGTTACAAAGAAAACATTTACTTACCAATAAAAAACATTTACTTACCAATAAATTGGTGTAAAAATCATCTTAAGGAAATATAGCAATAGTTTCTAACTTACATTTTCCCATATTTTTCAGTCTCTCCTTAAAAGCTGCTTCGTCATCATGACATTTAGTTTTATGGCCCTGTTCACTATCCAAGGCTGCTATGAATTCTTGGTTCCACCGCAATTCTGCCATGAACTCCTCGTTTTGTAAGAAAGCAGCAATTTTGTCGTCATCCATATCTAAACTTAAATCAACCCTTGCATCACTAGCCGGCGCTATGCGCAAGAATGTCGGAGGGAGTGGAGCGAGCATTTTCGGAGCCCATCTTTTCCTTGTAGCGAGTGGCAGGGATTCATCATTTAGGTCTCTGTAAATAACACCTATATCAAAATGTACATGTCAGTTGTAATTATAAGATGAAGTTAAAGTAACAACAGATGTAAGTTAAAGTAAAAACAGTTTAGTAAATTGTCAAGAAAATCGCACATTGTCGTTGTTGTATATTATTGTAATCGAAATTAATTATAAAGAAATATTGTACTCCACAAAACACAAAACGAATTTATGCAATTTTATTAAGTATGTATTTATATAAAATACTTAATAAAATCAATCATTATCAATGTTTTATTGGTCTACATCTTAGCATCAGTCTGTAAAGAAAATACAATTTTTTTTTTATTAAAAATCACTAATCAACATAACAAAAAATTTGAGGTCATGTAATTACCAGAACAGAGTAAAACAATGAATGGTTTTATTTTTTCCCCTGCGAGATTAACATTATACCCATAATAGATAAACAACAATTTTAAATATTAGGTAGTTTTAGAGAAGTTTAGAAAGCTTACATTAAATGTGAGGAACTTTTATTGTTAGTATTGTCAACAGCACGGGATGTCGGACGCCGGTCCTTCCTTCGAGGAGAGTTGCATTCAACCCGCTCCATCTCCAGCCGAAGTCGTTCGTTTTGGTTGTCGGTACTCATTGCTAACAGCTGATCGATGGTCGCATCCACGGCACCCTGATTAGAGCGAAGAACCGCTTCTATTACATCGTCGTCCATGTCAGGAAACATGGTCTTGAAATCTGTCATCGCCTGTGTAAATTCAAGTTGCATTGTAGATGCCATCTTTTTGGCGTATACCGTTTATTTCGAGAGAAACGTCACGATTGTGGCTCCGGGGCCGGCACAGCTGATATCTGACGCAGTGCTACCGCAATGTCGCCGATCGCCGTGTAGGCATAGTCCATCCTCGCGACGTACTTCACGCCGCTGTGTATAGTATTATACACTGATGTTAGTTAACACTGATTACTAAATATCCACAATGTAACGTGACAACACCATGATGTGCAATTTTCACTTTCGTAGTTTTCAGTTGCATTGCGCATGTGCAAGCTTACGAGGGCCCGCGGGAAAGAGTCGATATAAATAGCGAGCGCGCACAAATCACCGGCGCGGTTTACACGAGGTGCTTTATTCAACCGCATAATCGAGCAACATGTCTGATACATTGTTTGTAAATTAACTGCACTGTTCTGATCTTTCAAAGTAGTCATAAGAATTTAAAAACATACTCAGAATTTTGTCTCTGACTCAGAGTTTTGGTAGACGTTCAGTTCAAGATGACTTGATTGTAATTTGTATCTATATCTAAGAAGTGTTTAATAAATATTCAAATACATTATAATTAGAAATTACACTTACCATTTATTCATATGTAGTGCAACAATCAGTTTCTTGAACATACCCTTAATTCTTTTTAATTTGAAAGTCGTCTGTTTCCACATGAAGTACCCCACACTCTAATTATTTTGATGTCACTATCTTTTAAACCACGGTGTACTGATAAGATCTACTGATACTCGTTTAAACAAATAAAGGAATCATAATATTACTGTTGTAGATGTATACAAATCCAATTATCTCACACTTACTTTGTAGGATTTCTTTTTAAGTACAGAAGTTAATTTTTCTCGCATAATTTAGACTTTTGTAAAGACTTTTCTATAACAAGTAGCTTTCAAAGTGTTTTCACTTATTGATCAGTGGTTATGTGAAATTTAAAACAATCACTGCCTGGAATCCAAAAATCGCATAAGACAAATACTTGTCACATTTCTTACTAGTAGTTTTATATAAAGATTTTCATTAAAGAGAAACATTGTTAAAATTAAAATATTGAGCTCTCGAAATTCCACCATGTTATGTTTTCTTAATTATAATCATAAGTTTTTAAAATACTGACAGAGCGATTACATCTATTACCGCAAAATAAAACATTAGTTGTTCAAGTAATTATTTATTTTTCATCAATAATTTAGTACTTGGTAATTAATAGTTTTGCTAGCAGTGCTTGGTACTATATAACACACTATTTATACCGCACATAACAAGAAACGTATCATGATAATTCAAGTTTTATTATACAAGATCAAATAAATATTTTTTTTTATTAACCCTAGAAATTTGATAAGTACAAAAAACAATTCAAATAATAAATAAACTTAATTTTTGTATAAATTAGGCCAATTTCAAATAATTTTGTGTTACTTATGAATACATTTACTAAGAATTCATTTTATTTTTACGAAATAAAAAGTATATATTGTATAGTAACGATATGGAGTCATATAAACTGTTATAAAACTAAAATTACAAAAGTTAATATTTTAAATAAAAATAAATGTTTTACGAAATAGTCAAGTTTATTTTTCTTTACCACATCAAAGTTGATATAGAAAAAAAACCACATTTGTTAAAATGACTAAAAGCTAGTTAATTGGCAAAAAATTATCTCCAGACATATAATTCAAAAATTATTTTAAAACAACAGTCAAATATTATAAAAGCGTACTTTAAGACAACACGTTTTTGTGATTAATTAAATGGCAACACCGAGAAGAAGTTAACTATACATATACCATCAAGTGCGAAATAGAGAGCAGGTGTATAAGCCAAAAAATATCTTTAAAATAACAAAACAGCTATGTTTATTTCTAAACACTATTTTAATACAGATTTTATGTTTTTTAGTTTTAGCTAATGAAATTTCATGTTAAATAAGTTGATTTCTGACAAATTAATCGGACGGATGACTATAAAAATTAAGAAACTGGCCAAGATTCATTTAAATATATGGAATGTTACTGTAAAAAGCAATTAGTATACAAAAAGCTTAATTTTGAATACGAAAATTTAGATACTTTAAAAAATGGCACTAGAGTAATGGTCTAAATTTATTTGAAGCACATAACCAATAAACAAAAAAAAATAGCAACGTTAATAGGCTTATCAAAAATTCTGAATAAAAATATTTAATACATTCACAGACTATGCACAAAAAAATTAACATGATATCAAAAATAAAAGATTTTATGAGATATGAATGTTTTAGGTTAAAATAGAATTACAAATTAAAATCAATTATCAATGGGACAGGCAAAAATTCGAAGGCCGATACGATTTTAACTGTATAACAATTTAATGGAAACATATGTTCTAATTTAATTGATTTCTTCTCTACCTGAATAATTAGTTAACGGCATTATTTGTTTATTATGAAAGTGTGCTCTATGAGATTCAGACGCGCGCCAGAGTCCCCTGCTGTGGCAATATCACTACGGTGTCCGTCGACATGGCTGCAGTGGATCTAGGCAGTGTCACTTGCTCGCCTGGGGCACACTCCACCTATTCAGATTTAAAAGTAGATAGACACATTCATCAAAAGGGACAATTAGCTACAATAACATTCGTTTTTAATATATTAAAATTACAGCATACAAACTGCTGCAAATAAAAATAAATAAATCAAGAAGACAAATTTCTTTAAGATTCTTGTTGTAATTTAGTATTATGATTGCGTTTCAGTAATAAACAATAAGGAAGAATTATAAGGCACAGCTAAAATAAATTAGTTTTCTGATTCTCTAACAACCAAACGTGAGGTTAACATTGGTTTGATTAAACCAAATTTTTTTAACAAAAGAAACACTTTTTCAACTACTGGACTCACCGTGGCCGCAGTGGGTTCTGCAGCGGCCATTAATGTAGCAGCGCGATACGATGGAGGCGGAGTCTGTTTGACCGCCTCCTCGTAGTCGGGTAGCAAGCCTGAGTAGTCCGGCGCCGGCATAGCGACGTATGGCACCGGCCCCGGTGTGCCCACCTCGCTGGAGATCACGAACGGAGTGAGCGCCGGGATTGACAGCATTGTAAGGTACTTGTAGCAACGCCACACCACTCGCAAACAGTACAGCTGATGACAATAATATCAGTTATAGTATAGACCACTGGCACTCAATTATTTTTTCAAGAAAGGTGCAATGGTGTATGACATACATACACTGTATGTCTTCATCCTAACTAGCGCCATGGGTCATGCGCCGTTGTCATAGGCGAGGGTATAATTTACCCTTAATGGAACATATTGATCATCTCTTTTTGAATCGAAATCGACTTATTATCAAGCAGGTGCAGAATAATAATGAAGGATATAAAACTTTATTCAACACAAAATTGTTATTGCTAAACAGACTTACTGGACGCTTGTTATGGCTTATTCTGTGGTGATAATATACTCATAGTATTATTTTAAGTAGTTGTAAAAGTGTCACTTTATAATAGTTTAAAAAAATTCCTTAACTTCCATGTTACCTTAATTAGGATAGCAAGTAATATGGCGCCAAGAACGATGAGAGTAAGGGTTGGTGTTGACATTTGAAGCAATTGCTCACGCCATGGCACCCGCTTTGTTTCAGCGACCAGGTGGTGTATAGACCGCAAGTGGCACAGGTAACCAGTTGCTGTCATGCTGAAAATTTTTGTTTGTTAAAATTTATGACTTAACTATTATGTCGATTAACATAGACTTTTATAATAACTGTTATGTTGACCACCAGATTAATAAAAATATTGGCAACAACCAAAAGCATTCCCAAACATTACAGTTATGATCTCAACTGAAGGTTTCATTTCAATTTATATAATACATATTCAATCACCATCAGTTAGTGAAAATCCACTGCAATGCCAATATTTATTTGTTTTGTCTTTTCTCATAAATAGATAATTATTGGCAATGCTTGCAACAGCTATTTATTAACATAACATACAATTTACTATAGTAGGAATTTTTAATCACTTACACAGTAATAGCAAAGTCGAAAATTTGGAGGCAGAAGAATGGGAGAAGATGCGCTGGTTTACCCCTTGAAGCCCCATAGATCAGCATGAGAGTTATGGCCAGTGTACAGATGGTTACAAGCGCGCCAATATCCACGTCGTCTAGAGAAAAAATTATAGTATTATACAAACAGGAGACTTTTAGGCTACATGATTTAAAAAAAAAAACATTAATTATATAACATAACAATATTGTCTTACGATAAATTAGGCTGTAATCGCGTGGCTGGTTGCCATGCTGTGGGTAAGGACTTGGGGGCGGTTCTACATTAGATAGTGGGGTTGGCATTGCAGCACCCAAGTCACTCCAATCTGCAGGAGCAGAATCGCGTTCTAATTCTTCGAGGAGACGAGGGTCGCGCACAATCGCCGCCAGAAATCCTAATGCAATTAGATGCAACATCTGTAAAAGAAAATGTTAACCATAAAAAAATTTATACTTTGCAAAGACACAAAGATATGACAAGATCTGTTGCTGGAGACTGTCTCTAGGTAGGTCCCATCGTAGCTCCAATTACTGGTGCCCAATAGTGTGCAAACATTACTGTATTCCAGTTAGAAGTGTGTGAAATTCTGAGATAAAGAGACATAAAATTTTATGTCTTAAGGCGACAAGCACAGTGTGGTGTTGTGCACCACTCTAACTGGTGTCTCATTGTTATGGGCAGTGGTAGCCATATTGGGCATGTTATTGGGCATTGTTATAGGCAGGTGAATCACTTACCATCAGGTGAACATCCACACATCTCGTCACTTAGTTGAATAAAAATAAAATGGTGTTCCCTTGTATGGGCATATCTCCAGTAGAGATCTACAGAGGAATCCAGATTAGTGACGATATTGTTTATAACAATGATATTGATATTCATACCATTAAGGATTATATTTAATTTGTACTATATTCTGATTATACATAATCATAACATGGTATCCTATGATACTTACCATGTTAAAAAAATGTTGGTAATTCAATAGTAAGTTTACAAGTAAATTTTTTTATACATTTTTAGTTCATAGTCATACCAGCAGCAAAATATTAATACCCAAACTGGGACACCTATTATGATAAATTTAGGTGCAAAATATTGTGGCCTAAACCTTGCAGTGAATGTAATATAATGAAGTGTTATCATAAATGATTTTATCGCCATTAATAAGACACAAAAATATGGTGGACAGCTGATGATTCATAAGGTACACAACATAGTGCAACTCAATTGATTGAAATTATATTGGACAACTTACCAAATGCCATGTTCCAAGTAGGATAGTCCCAGTACGGACATGAAGACAAAAGCAACAGCGCCATTCGCTGTTACGGTTAGTTTCTAGTTTGGGACGCAACCTTAACATTGCCAGATATTCTGTAAGTGATTGATGAATATGTATAAATTTGTTATCTACTATCACTTTAATGTCTAATAAGACATAAAATTTTTTTAATAGAAGGTCATCAATATGAAAAATATTTTTTTTACTACATTAATAAGTAACTTTGAGAAAGCTGAAGAATTTTAAGTTACTATTCTTCTATATACTGTAGTATAAAAGTAATTTTTGAAAGATTTAACAGGTTGCTTAAGTGCTGTTCATAAATTTTGTAGCATTTGATAATTTTTTAACAGGTGTATTGAAAAGTAATTTACGAATCCAAAAAATTCATACAGAAAAACATAACAAATAATGTATTTTAATGTAAGAACAACACTCATCTGTCATCTTATCTGTAGCAAATCAATACTGCTGACAAAACACTTTGCCTTTAAATAAATATAGACATAATATGAAGATTTACGAACATACTGTTTTTGTTAAAAAACGATTCACGTTTTCAATAATAATAGCTCATGTCACCTGTATTAAATGTGCGTAAAACCCTCAATGAATTACTATTTATAAAATAACTTATTGTGCAACCAAATAATTCGTTTAAAACATAAACAAAAACACATTAATTATAAAGGTATTACCTGATCGCGTTGTCTAAAGCGTGGTCTTTATGCAAAAATAATAATGGCAAGAATTTGCGTTCCAATTATAGTAACTATTTCCAAATATCATACAATTATAATTCTGACTTTTATGAATGGCGAATGAAAGAAAAGTCACTACGCTATGGGATTGACGATTATTCATAGGCAAAGACAATATTTAGTATATTCTCTGAAACAGATAAATGTGAATGTTTGAGAATCGATGAAAAATCGCCACTAAAAATTATTAGTTGATTAAGCGTGAATTACTAAAAAAATATTTAGTTTTTATACTAACTTTAAATACCTTATTAATGTTTATTAATTTATTTAGAACCACTCGGCTGTCCGGCTACGCATTCTCTGGGAGAATTCTATGTTCAGCAGTGGATTCCCAAGCACGCTTGGTGATGTTAACTTTGAAAGGAAGAATGCATAGTGTAAATTAGTCGTAGCTGTAGTGCATTATTTTTTTTATTATATTATTACTTAACATTAAATTACAAATATTTTTTTTTAATATGAAATAGCTAATTAAAATTATTTCTAATACCAAGTAATTTCAAGAGCTGAACATTTTTTTATATTTTTACAGAATCAAATAAAATTAAATCTTCAATCTAATAAATGATTGAAGAACAGTGAAATACACATAGTTTGTGATTATCAGCATTTATATCCCTACCTTTTGTTAGGCTATTTTCAACATGATAATTTTTGACATTGACAATTTTGGCAAAATATAAAAATTACAGTACGTACAAAGAAAAAATATTCATTTTGCAGTTCTACATTGTAATTTTTCAACAAAAAAATTTCTGTTATAATGGAAAAGATTCCAGATCAAATTGGATATTTAATATTGACTGAGGATGGCGCCGTCCTTGAATCTGGCGGTGAACTAGAAAACGATGAACGAATTGCGACAATTGTAATTGATCTTATCAGTCTGTCGAACACGTAAGTATTTGATTTTGGTATTTAATTTTGTATCATGTATATGTTTAATTCTATTTAATTTATTTTTAGTGTCGACCCATTAGCGTTTGGTCCAAACGAAAATTTCAAAAAAATATCGATCACTTACGATGAACATTGGTTCGTGATATGTATATCAAATAAAAAAATCTACGTGGTTAAACGGAGCATACAAAACATTGCCCCTGAAGGAAACGCCATCGCTGTTTGAAGGAAGCAAAATATTAAATTTAAGTATGGGCCGAAATTTATTGATGAGCAGTCTAGAAAATGCATCCTTCAACATAGTTCTTCAAATTTTATTTCGATGCGTGACTTTTATAACTAATGCATGGGTAATAAGGAATGTGGGCCATGAAGTGTTAGGGATAATGAATGTGAGACTGTTACTCTTGGAAAGTACTATACTATTTCTCAGTAGAGAGCCTTTTCATCGGGCCTGTTTGGGGCAGAAAGATGAATTTACATGGCATCATATAATAAATCAAATTTGGTTATCAGTACCAATTAGTTGCATTTTATCTATAATATTTGTCTATGTTTGGGTTTATATATTGCCTTTAGGTCATCCAGAACATTTGTCTCAGTATGTATTTGGCTGCTGGTCTGTTGCATTTTCATGTATTTTGGAACTATGCTCAGCTAACATGGTCCTTGTAGCACAATTGTTTTGTTTTGTAAAATTAAAAGTAGCCCTTGATTCATTGCATATCTTAATTAGAACATTGTTATTTGTTTCTATTATCATATATGACAGTTCTCTGGCACTAATTGCATTCTCAGTAGCTCAAGTTGGAAGTATTGGAGTAATAGTGTTATGTTATTATAGTTTTTTTTATTGGTATATTAAATATAAGCCATTATATTTTAAAGGTGCTCTTAAAAGATCATTAGTTCCCATATCAGTTTTAGAAGGGTTATTTAATAACATGGATGACTTTTCATTCTTATCCTTAAAGGATTTTTTTCCAAAATATTTAGGGCCTGTAAATTCTTTGTTTAATAAAAAATTAAACACTCTTACCATTAGCTTCGCTAAGCAAGGTGTTGTGAAGCAGTTGCTAACTGAAGGAGAGAAATATGTTATGTCAGTGAGTCCTGTAATGACTTTTAAAGAACAAGCCATTTATGATGTTGTAAACAATCTGGGAAGTCTAGCAGCCAGGTTTGTTTTCAGACCTATAGAGGATAGTAGCTATTTCTACTTTACACAAATGGTGAAACGAGAGTTGCCTATTAATAAGCAGGACCAAAATAAGATACAGGAATCATGTGCTGTGCTGTCTCAAGTATGTAAGATTGTTAGTTCAATTGGATTAGTTGTGCTTGTATTTGGACAGAGTTATTCAAAGACATTGTTGTTTTTATATGGTGGGGAAGTGTTTGTCCAGAGTGGATTGCCAGTACAATTACTAACAAGTCACTGTTTAGCAATAGTTTTGTTAGCTGTTAATGGTATTACAGAATGTTATTGCTTCGCAACAATGACCAGTGCACAACTTAATAGTTATAATTATTTAATGGTTTTCTTCTCCATAACATTTCTTGTATTATCCTATGTGTTAACATACTTTTATGGTCCTGTAGGTTTTATTATATCTAACTGTATCAACATGTTTTCAAGAATTCTACACAGTATTCATTTTATAAACAATAAATATAAAGATACCGATTATAAACCATTAGAGGGTCTTCATGTTGGTAAATTTTTCTTGCTGACTTTAACAGTTGTAGGTTGTTTTTGTAAGGTATCTGAATACAGAATCTTACCAAATTCAATGTTAACACATATTGCAATAGGGATTATTTGTTCGTTTTTTGTTTTAATGTCATGGGGTTATGAGAACCGAGATTTAATTCTCAAGTCATACATGAAATTCAAAAATCAAGGTAACAAGTGATCTCTTGATTAGAATAATACACATATAGGATGTAATATAAACAATTCTAATGTATTTCATAATAAACATGTGGATATAACAATGTAAACAAATGTAACAGTAAATTAAATTACTTTAAGATCAAGTGTTTTTTTTCCTAATAATACCTAATTCCAGTTACTCAAATAGGATAAAAGAATATTCCTTTCATTTGTGCGTCACATATTTGTTTTACTTCTTCTGCAATAAGATAAAAATAATGTACATTAGATCTATAGAATTTCATGTTATTTTATGTTGGTACATATTTACCTGAAATTTCAATAATATTAGCATTCTTCTTTTGTATAACAACATAGAATTCCCTTTTATTAGATGATTTTCCTGTTATCCAATATTCATCTAATGTTTTTATTATGATTTCACCATAATCACCGAGACTAAAAGATTCATGTGAGTTAATATATCTGACTTTTTGTGAATTTTTGCATATAGATCAATTTAGTCACAGAATATAGGCTATCCTAATTTTATTACATATATATATTACAACAGTACATAAACATCCTCTTAATGCTCCTATTGAATTGGATTTGAATGGCACATTAGCCTTTTATTCATTTCACCATTCAATTGCCCAATGACATATTTTTAAACAAAAAAAAAATACAATTTATTAACTTGTATGAGGGATGTTAATGTTGTATTAGACATGATATTAAAAATTTTCTCATAATGTAAGACTATTCATACCTTTTTCTGTCCAAATGTATTTCAGCAATAATGTTTAATGCTTCAGGTTTGATAGCTGTTGATGGAGTTAAAGTGTTTAAGGGTGCCTAAAAATTTTAATAAATTAAGAACTTTACATATTTAAGAGTCTGGGTTTATTAATCCCTAAATAATCTTTACTGCATGAAAACAGTAGAAAATATTATATCAAAAATACTTACGGAAGTTTTAAAAGCTAAATTTAGTCTGTTGAAATAGATAAACTTGTTTTCTGTGTTTGCCAGTTGTGCATTTTGTAATGCTTGTGCTGTGCATTGTTCACTAATTGTAGATGCAATTGAATTTAATTTTGGTCCAATAAAAGAATCAAGAGACTTAAATGTTTCTAATTCCAATGTATGGTTCGCTGAAATCATAAGGAATAATGTGTAATTTTTAGTTTTGTTTTAGTTTGGAGAAACATCTAATTAATATGAATCATCAATATCACCAGCCTGCCGCAGCTATTACTGTGACACAAGTAATCAAATATTTATGCTTTCGGTTAGGTTTGAAGGTGCTTAACCTTCCAAATGTCAAGACATTACATAATATGTATCTAAAAAGGTACTTAGACAGTATTTTATGTCAAGTTTTCTCTGTATGTTACTGTCACTTTTGGAATTTTGATTTTATCAAAAAGAACCTGGCAAGAAACTACATAAGTTGTGTTAAAATTAATATTTTAAATTAACCTTAGCAAATTGTATAAAAGTTTTTTAAAATAATTGCTCAATTTAATTGCACATTAAGACTAGTGCGTTTTGTTAAAAAATAACACAATATTTAGACTTAGTTTTTACAAACAATACTTACCACTAACAGTAAGGCAGACAGTTGCACTTAAAGTTCTATATATCACTAAATAATATAATTTAGCTTCTGCATCATCTTCTAATTTTAGGTACACTTTAATTACTTTATTGATATCTTCACTTGTGTGTATACCATCAGTAAGAGTTATGAAACGACCATGCCGCTGTGCAGCTGTTACTGCACCCCCTTGGATCTCTTTCTCTACTTCCTTAGGAAGTAGGCTTTGCACTAAATACTGGTACAGAGTTAGCATATCATCTATGACAAGTCCATTCCTAAAACAGTAAGTAGAAGGTTATTGATTATCAAGAAAATAATTTCTACTTTTATAATTTGCATTTAAAGTTTTGAAGACTAATATAATAAAAGAAATTTAAAGTACATTATTTCATGGATGTTAGAAATTTGTTTAATGAATCATACTTTAATTGAAGTGTTCAACAGGACACAATACAATACCAAAATTTAATGGTCATGGTTTTATATCTACAACATACTGTGACCTACATGAATATTTGGATCAAATTAGAGAATTATTTTTACTAGTTACATTCACAAAAAAATTATTTTATAAAATATTTTAATGACATACCAAACAAGTTGTTCATTGTATACAAATGCTACACACTTAAAGTGGGGAAAATTGATTTCTAGTAAATCTATAAAGCAAATAACTTTAAAAAAAGAAT
Source organism: Parides photinus (assembly GCA_018247975.1). NCBI lineage: Eukaryota > Metazoa > Arthropoda > Insecta > Lepidoptera > Papilionidae > Parides > Parides photinus. Next base: position 18,906 of record DWHU01000063.1, read on the forward strand.
TTTTTTCAAGTGGCAGGTAACTTAGGCCTTGTATGACATTTGTTACATCGTTGGAGATACTCCTTGACAATATATACTGAAATAAAATATTATAATTTAGTAACAATAAAAAATTATCTTACAATTATATTATTTTAAACTTACAGGTGTGAAAAATTGCTGACATTTTGTGTATATATCTTCTGATGGGATATCAGAGAATAAACCTACAAACATTCTAAACATTTTATATGCAGTTAAAAGTATATTTTGCATAATTGTTGGTTGGATCTGAAATAATAAAGCCCAAAATAAATGATCTATTTTAATAATTTATATTTCATTTCTATCAGTTTTTTACCAAATCTCCTTTTTTATCTCCAATTGTTGTCAAAGCTTTAGTGGCATATAGTATTCTTACTACCTGAAAGTTTGAAACTTTGAATATTAAAAATAAATTATTAAATACAAAATGTCATTATAAATATAAATCAACACATATAATGATATTACCAAAACCATCCAGTAATTTTTCTCTGGTTGAAAAAAAATGTATCTTTTAGTTTGGGTTTGCAGTGCTTCACATGGTTCTGTCGAGAATGTTCTAAAACAAAATATGTTTTTATCGTATTATTAATAACTATTTCAATGAATATTTATTTACGCATAACGTGCACATCGATTTATTTTAAACTTACGACATAAACTTTACGATAGCTTCACACAAACCAACTTGGATCTTCCTAGCATCTGCGCTTACTTGGTTTGGGTGGAAAAATAATATTCTTTTTAATTCCTAAAACAAAACTATTTTTCTACATTTACGATAAACATCGGGTTACTTTAATACATTTTTGAAAAACAAAAATTTTGTCTCTTAACACAACTACATACTTCTCCTTCTTTAGGACCAAATGTAGAGTTAAAAATGAAGAATGATATAATCTTGCTGTTTATATCTATCATCGTAGCGTTTTGATTTTTTATTAAAATCAAAATTACCTTGGCTGTAAAAATAACAAAAATATTTTCGAAATAATTGACTTTTGACATATACTGCTATCCTTTTTAAAGATTTGTAAAAGACTTAAAATTATACAGCCTCTTTGTCGTTAAAAGATAGCAGTATTTTTATTATTAAAAATATAATATTTATACAATAGATAATTATCATCTTTACCAGCAAACAGACGTTCACCGCTGAATAGACACCCCCTAAAGATCTTTTTATCTGTCGAATAATACAAACATCAATCTTTCTTTTTTAGCTAATTTCGCATACAGCTATATTATCACTAAGACGATTTTATAACATTGATGTAACTATAGAAACCAATAATTATGTTGTGACGTTGTTTCGTAGTAGATATTTCATATTTGTATTACAATCTATTTGCATCTTTTATAGTAGAGCAAAGTTATTTCGAAAGTTTTTACAATGTCTATTCGCAATCCTAGACTACCATTACTACCTGGCTATGGAACAAATACTCTTGCAAGTATCATTTTCATAATATTTATTTTTATTAATCTTGGTTTTTATTTATGAACAGGATAAAATTTTCTTCGAATCAAACTAATTGTGTAAATTTTGTAAAGTAATGCCACTTTATGCTAACTTAATCACTTTTCTTACACAGATTGGAAAAAAGAATTTTGGAGTTCGACCTATTTTTACCTCTATCGATAAAGTCAACATGTTAGTGGATAAAGCAGAGGGAACGAATCGCGTGCCGTCCTTGTATGCTCGGAAACAGGCTCCCGAACTACCGACATGGATAATGTACGATAAACATGTAAGTGTAATTTGAGAGAGAGTTTGAGAGTTATTACATTTATAACTACCAGCTAATCCGTAAGTGAATGTTAAGACTAACACGTCTTAGAAAAGATATAGAATCATAAAGTTCTTTAGCATAGCTGTGTTATCTGCTGGTAACAATTACAAAAGAGTAACGTGAAAGCGTCCGCCTGCCTGACGTTAATTCTCCCTGGGAATGCTAGTGATATTTAATGTCTTAAACCGCACGTAACTCGAAAAGTCATTGGTGCGCCCTGGATTCGAGCCCAATTCTGGGTTGATATGAATGGTTACTATACTATATTGGTTGGCATGAATGGTTACGGACCTCGAACCCCGATTCCGAGGCCGAGGTCCGTAACCACTCGGCTATCACGGCTTATAGGATGATAGACTAGTACTTAAATACATTTTTTTGTAAATATGTACATATCATACATAGAAAACACTCAGACTCAGAACAAATATTTTTCGTGATGGGAATCGAACCCACGAACTCTTACTCAGCAGGCAGGTACACTACCAACTGAACTAATCGGCTCTTCATCAATTTTGATCGATTACACAATTAAAAAACAAATTATGTTAAAATTATAACCTTTGCAGATATTACACTTTCAAGGATACTTTCAACAAACTCTTCAAGAAATGCGATCTGCGTCTCACATACTTCGTAAGGTTGAAATTTTCTTTTTCCTGGAAGATGGTACTATAAAAGTAATGGAACCTAGAACCGAAAATAGTGGATTGTCTCAAGGTTAAATAAGTTATTTTAACCATATTTAATTTGTCTTATAATTGCCGATTTGTGACTACAATTTTTGTATTAACTTATTTTTATTAAACGAAAATAAAGAAAAATTTGTACATTACCGGCCAAGTAAACTGTAGCAAAACAATATTATACTGTTGCAATGTTTTTTGAAACTTGATATTTGCCACAAAAATTATTAACAGTATATATTCTCTGTTAAATCTCATATTTTAATTTAACTTATATAGAATAACTGATACTGGGTTCGGGGATCAGGCGTCACGAGGTCCACGGCTGTGCTGGAGTGTCGCGCTGAGAAGCGATGCGTGATGTAGGAATGTGTTCTTATTGTATTCGAGATGTGTGCGGTGACGTATGTGGTGCTGGTACCGGAGGGTTGTTGTGCTCTCCTGTATTGGGTTTCGATTGCAGCTCGTGGTTGAGCACTTTACTTATTCGGGTTAAAGAACGCTTTACCTAAATAGGTCTTCGGGCATTTTTTGAAGTTTCCCACTATCGTTGGGAGTTTGAGCTTACTGTGGAGTAACACTTGCCTAGGTTCCATCCAGCGATGGTGGCGATCCGGGTGAAATGTTTTTAGAAAACCTGTATGAGTTTGATGCGACTTTCATTTAAGTGGGCGAAAACTATGCTGGCGTGCTACATTATCGGTCTCTTACCATTCCTTTTTAAGGCTAATTTTGTGTATCAGATAGGGCTTGCTCTTTTTGTTTAGTAATGGATAAAACTTACCTAACATTTATATAGCTTTACTCTTTACTTTCTGAATATGAACGATAAAGTTTAATTTGGTGTCGAGAGTGACACTGATCTATTGAGCCTAGTCCCGAATTGTTGCTGCAAATGCATACTGATTTTTAAAATTTTTATTGACAGGTACGTTAATTACTCGACAAAGAATAAGACTTCCTCACAGCTATGACTTATATTACGATGTCCTTGACCTAAACATTGGGAGAGAAGTTACGTTTCATGGTAAAGTATTCAAGGTAAATAAAACAGAAGAGCACATTTCATTAATAAAATAATTATAATTGGCACGATGATAAATAGTTTCGTGTAGTTTTGTTTTTACTGTTTCCGCTTATGGTGTTTAATGCTTAAAAAAATTAATTTACTAAAAATATTAGTAGCTGTTTTTAGATGTCACTAAATCAAGTTATTTACGAAAATTTAATAACTTAGTAATACATATTTACATTATTGTGTCTGTTACTTTTATCGAGACTTAAACATTGTTATGAACCTTATTTCAAAACAATTTTTTTTTTTATTTTCTAGATCATTAATTGTGACAACTTCACCAGAGTATATATGAATCGACTTGGAATAAATGTACCAGATCCAATACCATGGCCTGATGCGATCGAGGTTTCCATTTTTTGTTACAAAGTATTTGAAAACATGAAATATGTTTATGAGTCTAAAAGATTTTTTTTTGTTTTTAGAGGGCCCCTGCATCTGGTAAACCGCCAAAACATAGACCATTTAGACAATTCTTAGATCATGATAGACAGGTCTTACGGTAAGATTTAATAATAGTTCGTTGTATTTTGATCTAGGCAATTTTGAACAAAGTTTAAAGTAAATTACATTTTACAGGTTCTATGGATATTGGGATGACAGAGACACGCAATTTGGTACGATACATCGCGTAGAAATTCATTATTTTCTTGCCGACGATACCATAGAAATAAAAGAGACACTTCCACCTAATTCCGGCGTCGAAGCTGGCCCAATGTTTTTAAAAAGAATGCGTTTACCCAGAGTATGACTGTGTTTTCAATAATAATATAAGCAACTTGTCGCTATTGAACAATTAATTTTCAATGTTATTAACACAATATTGCGTTTGATTTTTAATGTATTATTTGATGTTATGGCTAAAATTATTATTTAAATTTTTTTGGAAGTAAATTACAAACGGTTCAAAAATTATATGTGTGGATAAATATTCTTTACAACTTATTCTAAGTCATTATTTTTTAACGTGAAATAATATAAAGCTGTAGTATGTTAATTCGTAGCCATTTAAGTGATGGCCTCATTCGCAAATCTTAAATTTTTTATTTAAATAGTTGAGGTTTTTGTCATACAAAAGCATGTTACATTCAGAAAATTCCGCCGCACGTAGAAATGACTGGAGGTCCTAAAACACTGTCATACGCTCCAGCAGACCTAAGTATTGGAGCGGTACTTAACGTGTATGGAAGAAAAGTTGTTTTAATTGACTGTGATCCATTTACCAAAGAGTATTATCGTGTTACATACGGTTTTGGTAAGTACAGATAGTATACTTTACACATAAAAAGAAAATCCGGGAAAAAAAAATATGATGGCTTCTAAATCTTAGATGTATTTGCGAAGTGAATAAACAAGGGTCTAGGAGTAACCAAAATTGTGTCATCAGATATGTTACATAGCAATAATGATGGTCAGTCTATTATATTTTATTGACGACATAAGGAAAGAATTAATTGTACGCGTTGCCGAAGTAAAGATTTGAATAATCACTACGACGTGGCTTTATTTTTAGATAACTTCAACCCCCTCCCTATTCCTGATGATCACGGTTCAGAATGCGTGATCGCTAATGTGAATCGAGAGTTGCCCCCGTGGAATGGCTATGGTTCGTATGACGACTCCGCGGAGAATTGTAGAACTGTAGAACCCAAACCGCCGCATCGAGACTTCATAAAATTTTTGCATAAGGACAGGTAAATGTAAAATTCTATTTTTTCCTGTTTATCTGCTCTGTAAATAAAAAAAACTTATGTAGTATAATGCATATACGAAATAAGAAAAAGCATTTTTTCAGAGTCGGTTTTGATTCCCATATCTTGCGTTTCGCAGCGCGACTCATCAATGACAATTCTGAAGACGGTCGACGATATTTTATTGTATTATACTATCTATGTGACGATACTATCGGAGTATATGAATTGGGCGAAAGAAATTCAGGATTTATGGTTTGATACTATGAAATATTTAAACATTGTACTGCATTTAAAATGATTAACAAAGGTTTAAACTGTAACCATGGAATAGATTTATTTTCTATTTTAAATTATAAGAACTATACAGAATGAAAGAGAATTTAGAATATAATTTGTTTTCAAGGGCGGTAAGTTTTTTCGACGGGATAAAATGTATCTACCGGACGTGAATTTTTTTGTCCCTAAAGAACCACCCGCTTACACCGATAAGGATATGTGGGTAGGAAATGAGCTAGTCATCAACAAACATCGCTTCCGGCTCATTGCTGCTGATGAATATGCATTGCGCTACATGGAGCTGAACGCTAATGAGGTTCATGCAATTTCTGTATAAATCTTTACAAGTTGTATATTTAATAATTACTAATTTAAAACATATATTGTTAACAGTATCTAATGGCTAATATAGCTTTGATAATGGATAAAATACGACGAACATTAGTAATGCAGGAAAACGGCTACAAGAATTTTGTGGCTAAATATATGGAGGCTGTGGTGCCGGAGAAAAAGGAGCTGATGTCTGTCAGATGCTTTAAGTAAGAACTATGTTTTCTATAATAGTGTCAGGGTTTATTCTGAAATTGTTTATTTATCGCTAACTATTCTTGTTTAACGTTTTCATGTTTATAGACAAGCGTTAAAGGAAATAATGTGCGAAAAGATGACGGAACACGAATTTCTTACTATTGTTAGACATTTTCGAGGCGATCCAGGAAAAGAGAAAAGTCCCCGTCGGGAAATGATAAGGTTAACATCTTAATCACACCATATAATATGTGTTCATATAGAAATCCAAATTTTTTGGCTGAGTTGTGATTAATGTTTCACATATGCTTTTCTCGTGAAATGTTGATAATTTATTTAGGTCCTTAGTCTTTACGGGTTTGACGAGAGGTTTATGGGATGATCGCGAAAGGCTCCGCGAGGGTCTGTTACATGCTGATGACACTGGACTAGGTACATTGACGAAAGAGCGTTTGCGACAACTTTTACTAGCTCACCGTTTACCTATCAATATTGACCTCATGGACTGCATGTTAGGAATGTAAGTTACACTTTCGATTAAATTTTAGTATTATAATGTTGACATTAATATTATTTATTTTTTTAATATTTTGTTAATATGAATATACGTATGTTATGATTTAATTCTAAAACAAATTTTGGGGCATGACCAAGTTAAATTATAAAAAAATTGGAATAAATTATTTAGTGTTTATTTATTATTTTATTAATAATTGTTTGTGATTATTTAATAGTCTGCGTACGGATGAAAATTGTAATATTTATTACGAAGATCTGATGGAGTTCCTCGATTTTCAAACTCGGCCTGTAGTTAATTTAAGTGAAGCTGATTATACTAAAATTGTTCGACATGCACCACCATTAAAGGATGTAGAGGTGAGAAAAGTTGTGTAATTTTCAGAAGACATAAAATGTGTGATTATGGTCACTGTATTTGCTTGTTGAGAAAACGTGTCCATTGTATGTAGCTGCTTGTGTAGAAGCTCGGTTGAGAAGATAGATGATCATTCCTGCCTGATTTTAAAGTTTGAATCATGAACGATATCAATAATACGATTAAATTTGCGATCGGGATTATAAACTCTTTGATACGACATTTTCGTACTAACTACTACTAAATAAATATCTCATCACAAGAAAAAATATAATTTCAAGATCGAAGCAGAGTTTTGTACAGATATAAATAATAGAGACAGATATTAAAATGAGTGATTTATTAATTACACTGCTAAATGTTTGTGTTTTAGTAAGCCGTTATAAAGTGATAGCAAAAATAATTTATTACTTGTTTTCATAGCTATGCTGTCTAGTATTTTGAATTAAATATGATGATTGATTAAATGAGATGAAGCTTCATTCAACGGAAGTGTATCAACTGTCAATAACACTATTGCCGTTTGTTTAATTTTCAGTGTAAATTCTGGACTGAACAGGAAGCGATTATCAAAGAAGGTTACGTGAATTGGAATGCTTTTATTTGCCAATTAAATTTAGAACACGTCGTTAAATCCTAATAAAAAAATATTTATGTAAATTTGTTCAACAAGGTTCGTTAAAATATATTTGATTTATCTCATTCGTGTTTTGTATTATTCTGTTTATTAATATATTGATAATAAAACAAACTAGTCTTTGATATTGTTTCTATTTTATCACAAAAAATATCATCGCTGACTTTGATATGTTAAAAATACATAGCTATACATTACAAAGGTAATAAATTCCCAATTGTAAACACATCTTCACAAAATTGAAAATGTCATCGTTGTCTTAAAATTATACAGAAGTCATAAATTTATACAGAACAGTTTGTGCAAGTTAAAGTATACAAACTTTTGCAGAAATCGTTTTGACTAAGATTATGAGTTTATTTTGGAAATCATATATTTTTATGAATCATAATAAAAGCCCGTAACAGCTTTAGTCATCAGTATAAACACTTGTAGTAAACTTTCTGTGTGTAGTAGTTAAAGTACTGTCAATTATTTGTTACAGAATTTATATAATATTTTTATGATTTAATTTTTTGTACAAGATTCACATTTCTCTCTCGTTTCTTCGTAGTAGAATGAATTCATGTTTTTTAAATATTAACAAATAAATAACTAAGCTAATAGATATAACTAAATGACTTCCTTGTTAAATATAGCAGGAATTTATTTTATCACAATCTACTTTAAAATTCTTTAAGAAGTCTTCAATAAATATGTGATTTATTATGACAGCAGCGATTACTGCTCTGTACACTTATATTTATATACAATTTTCAATAAATATTTGTAAATATATTTATTTAAAAGAAATATGAAATGTATAAAAACAATATTCCGCGTACTTATTATATTTTTAGTAAAAATGTATGACATTTTTATAAGAAATATATAAAAAGCCTAAGGATATCCTTTTCATTATTTAGTCAGTTGTGATTATAAATATATATACAAGTCGTCTAAATACAGTTATTTCACTACGAATTTTTGAGCAATTATTTATTTTCTTTTATCTGCGATCTTTAAAAACATTGCTAAACAATTGTCGCATTATTTATATAAAAGTTAGTTATTCAAAATCTATTATAAATTGTTAAACACAAATAAATAAGTTACTTGCGCAGGGTCAACGTTATCGTTTTGTTCATGGCACAAAGTATTCACTCCTTTGTCTTTGTCTATTATAAATCCACTATTTATATAATTTAAATAAAAACCGCTTTTACTATTACTTTGCTGTAATAACTCCGCATAAATTATTACACTGGATACGTGTCTTATAATTTAGAATATTAACTAATATTTTACATATTTACAGTTCAAATTAATGTATAACATTTGCATTTCTCTTAACAAAAAACTTTGTCGATATCTCTAGGCGCATGGTAGACATTGTGTCACTCTTGATTTTTGTAGTTTTCTTTTATCTATATCACCACATATCTTTGACCCGTTCTGTTGCCGGAAGTTGTGGGCGATACCTGGAATTTAAATAGAATATTTTTCATTATTACTTTTGGTTTTCATTAGTGAAAATAATTTTTAAATCTTTAATATTATAAAAACATAAATCAGTACATAGATGAAAACATACCTGTGAGGAGAAATGGCTAGGGGTTTAGAAGAAGGACTTCCTGGTAAAGGTGACATCTTGATACCGGAATTATTTCCATTAATACTTGATCCTAAGCTAGAGGCTGAGTCAACTCTGAAACAAGTTTCAAGCAAGGCAATTATTAATTTGTGTTTATGCATAAATATTTTTCAAGAGTATTTTTGGAAATGTTAGTTGAAAAAACACTTCCAATGAGGAAAATATATTTTACCTGTCAATCTGTCTCCTAAAAAGTGGGTACCTCCATGGTGAGTTAGGCTTTCGAGGCTCGTGTTGGTACGCAGGGTTGTCACGACCGCGTTCGCCATTTTCATTTACAACCGACATCGACACTGTGCGCTCTGGGTCTCGAGTTTTTGATGAAAGTCTCCTGTCATTATAGTATTACTATTATTAGTAAACGATTTTAACGTTTGTAAATTCAAGCACGTTGTTTTCATGTTTTAATTAAGGTTAAAAAATTATACTTTAATGTATTTTATTAATTTAGATCTATTGTGTGGCCTGTGTGGCGGAGGGTTCAGAATACCCTATCGCCTATTCCTGTTCTAGCTTCGGCGAGCCATAACGGCAACTAAATTATGAACCTCTAAGAGTAGTACAGTAAATATTTTCTTGTGACCTTTACCCTTCTACTGTGCTCTCAAATCGGGTACGGCAATTATAGTTAATTGGGAGGTTAAGTTCAGCATAAGGGATTAATATGCCGAAATTACCTTTAATGATATTTCAAAATTTTTTTACTTATTGCGATTTTGTTAAAGATTGTTTAGTTTTAGGTAATGTGCTATGAAGCAAACTTTTTTTTCAGTCTTCTTCCACAATGAGAGAGTATTTGGCCTTAATCCACCACGCTGGCCAAGTGCGGGTTGGCAGACAAAGCCAGTGATATTTAATTTGTTAAAACGCACATAACTCTGAAAAGTCATCGGTGGTCATCGGGTTCGTTCCCGCGACCTCTGAATCGTAGGCCGAGGTCCCAAACCACTTGGCTATCACAGCTAAGTGTTATGAAGAAAACTTTAAGATTCTCTATTTACTTTATTATGATTAATATAGTTAACCCATAGGAATGATTTTAACAACTAAAAAAATCTTGTTTATGAATTTTATACCTAAGTATTCTGCTAGGTAACGAGTTCTGCGCTTGAGGTCGCGCCCGCTGTCGACTGTCTACGATCAACACGTGCCGGTCGTACGGTGTGTCGTAGTCAACTTCTAGCACCGTAGAGAAGCGATGTGGCCACACCAGATCTAATGTGGCTATAACTAATCCTACCACCAAGCACAAGCAACCTGTGGAATTAATTGGTATACATCGTATACATATTAACAAGATATAACTTAATAAAATCAACAATAATTTTTACGACATACCTGCAATTAATACTAAGTAGAAACACCAGCCTAGAGAGAAGAACAGCATAGACCCATCAAGTCTAACGACCAGAGGAACATGAGGTAATGAGGCCCAATAGCCTCCTGCCGCAGCACACAGGGTTACTCCAACCGAAGTCATAGCGTAGGCTCCGTATCTGGGTACCACTACTAAAAGTAGGTTCATAAGAAGCCACAACGCCAACGCCGTCCTGAAATACAAAGACAATCAACTAATTAGGTTATTGCATATTGTTCTTTACAAGAAGCGATAAATATTAGACATTCTTACCAGAGCAACGTCGATGTGGTGTATCCCGCAGCACGGTACTTAGCCCCCCATTCAAATCCTTCGTGTTCTGCTGCAAAATGCTCTGCAACGGATAGTAGAGGGTATGGCAAGCCACGGACCAAACCCTTCCGATACCAGTCTTGAATAGCGCCAGCTTCTTCCCAGCGGAACTGTTCATTGTAATCAACGCCGGGGTCGCCAGTTGTGTTGCTGCCCCATGACAAAGCTATAAGCAAAAGTTTTTAGGTTGTTGTTTTAGAAAATAATACAGCTTTGAAAGAAGTCTACTAAGAATATAACATTTCGTACATATGCTGCACTGTTGTTGTTGTTTCTGAATTGTGATAGCAAGTATTCTCACGTACCGGTGAGTGTGACGTTAACATGTCCGAGTCCAACGTGGACCGCCAGCCAGCAGTCGAGGCGGTCTGCCGAGAAGGCGCGGTAGGCGGCGCGGGCCACCCGTGCACCAGCAACGTGCCACGAGGAGCCGTGTTTGCACACTGAAATGTTACAATATACGACCAATAAACAACCTGAAATTGGAGCTGATGGAATTAGAACCTAATAAGCGCTGCAGTTTATTCTGACCAACCCCTTAGTTTACACATTTAGTATTGTAACTGTAGTGGAGTGGCAAAAAGACGATTGCAGACCTGTATCGTTTATCTAGCCATCAATATAGTATAAGAATTTAGTAAAAGAGTTATGTTTACATTTTCAGTAACTAAATGTTAAAAAAAGGTTTACGTCAGAACCCAAACTTTTTAATGAGGTACGTGGTGTTATTTTCTAATTGGCAGTTAAGCATATATGCCATAAATTTTAAAATGTTTTGGTGAAGTATTCCTTAATATCGAGTAAATGTAGATTAAATTTTATTTGATTTATAAAAAAAGTGGTTAAAACTGTCATTGGTTTGTTTATTTTCATAATTTAAACATAAAATAATAGCTTCCATTTATGACAAAGCAAAAAATGTCATCATTATATATAATGAATTGTTATACGGATTATCGATTTGTTGTCTTGGTAAATTTCAAAGGTCGTAAATAAAAATTTTATTTCTTACCAAGTATGACAGTGCCAACGAAGAGGCTTAGCGTGACGATTGTGAAGGTGGAGAATCTCTGAAAATAAAATATGGCAGTACTAATAATACAAAAATATAGAAGTCTTGCTAATCTCCATGAAAATAGGTTCAATTTTACTTTAGCTTTTAATGATTTAGCGGTATACATATTTTATTCTTAGGCAAGCAGGTAAATGCAAAATATACGTTTAATATGCATTGTACATAAACGTATTTTTTTAGTTGTAGTACATTATCATTACCACAACGCCCATAATCAAGTGTAGAGGTGATTAAATATTTTTAATTGAACCTATAAAAGCCAAATTTAACAGAAGAAAAGGTACAAATTAATGTAATTGTACTACAAATAATAAGATTCGGCATTGATTCGATAGAGTACTATTCAAACGATATTTCACCTTGCAGACATAATAAATTAATGATTCATGTGACCCTTCAGCCATAAACTTTATACTGTCCAAGTCTTACTGCGATGTACGCCATTAAAAATATATGTAGTTCTGGAGTAGTAAGCAGACGTGGAAGTATTTGTTTTTCATATCATAAAGTGAAATTATTTGTTTTACTCACTGACTGCCAGCCGGCTCGTTTTTTCTAAATAGAAAATTTTAATTATTGCATATATTTAGAAATCTTTCAGTAATGATACTACTGCACAAGTATAATGATACAAAATTATTTTGAATTTTAAGACTCAAAAGAATCAACGCTTTTCTCCTAGTATGTTTCGGCTGAAGAGTAGATATGTTGAGTGTGCGTTATTAATGTATGTATATACCTCCTTTCTGATGCCAGGAAACACAGCGAGGAATGCCAGGTAGATTGTTAATGCAGCCAGGAGTAGCGCAAGCGCCGGTACATCGGCCGGTACAGCGGTGCGGTTGTGGTACGCGTACAGGGTCGGTCCGCCTTCCTCGCGGAAAGCATCGAACCACCCCCTCATCGCTCGCCCAGCCTGAACAAAGCAAAACATGTATCAACAAACTTAATTTATAAATAACGTTTAAAATCTGTATTACATAAAAGCAGGAAAGTTCCACCTCTTTTATAAAAGCTGTGATGCGAAAATCACATCTTGATACGGCTACGAAGAAAAAAAGTGAAGCAAAAGGATGTTACACTGTTCGTGTTTTATGTAAGTATAAATTAACATCTAGGTATATAGTATCTCATTTCAATATTAGTAGTAATCGAATTATTGATGAAATAATATTACGAAAGTATAATTTTGTTACTCATAGCTACTCGTTGCTGGCTTCCTACACATAAAATAAACAAATATGAAATATAATAAACAAACAGTTCACTAAAAGGATTGGGCCCGGCCCTAAGCCGCTGAATATCTTCTTTTTCACAGGAGAACTTGTGGATATCAATATAAAAAAAAAGGATTTTTTGGAAGGAGATTGGGGCCTTCTACAATGACAATGAGGGTCAAGGTCGTTTTATTTATCATGTTGACCAAATGCGTGTAGGCGGGTGTCACATATCCATAAAAACCGTTATTCTTGGAACATATCGATTTACTCACGATGTTTTCTTTCATCGGAAGCTCATGTTCAAAGAGGATCTAACCCGCACCACTTGAAACGTATAACGCATTCGATCGTTTTACTGAGCTGTATCAATTTTTCATGACAATTTAAATAAATGAAAGTTTTAATAGCATTTATCATATACTTTTAATATATTTATACATAATATGCCAAATTTCCAATATACTATTAATATATTTTTGTGTGCTACTTTTATTTAAAACTTAAGAGAAATACGTACCTACTTCTTAGAGAAACAGGATTAAAATTTTCTGTGGGTGACAAATTTCTCAAGGCATACAAAAATGTTTGGTTATTAAAACATTTATATGCTTTAAACGGCTTTGAAATAAATGTCACAGTTTGTTAAGGTATTGTATATTTTATTAACAAAAGATCGCTGATTTTCTGCGTGTACTCGTACATTGTAAACGACTGGTCGAGAGGAGCGCGACGTGGCGGAATGTTTTGCGTTGCGAAACGGCCCTGTTGCATTCGCCTTCGGGAAACGGATGTAGAATTTGCCGCTCTATGGAGCTTGCTAACAGATAATTAAATCATAATTTATTGCGCTCTCAATGCAGAGAGATGTATGCAGTTCGAAACGTAACAAAGTATTAGAAGAATAGTTAATACAAGCAAATTTTCATCAAGTTCTCCGCATAAACGCGATATTAACGTGTTTTGCTAAATACAGTTAAGTATTTTGAACTGTAACGAATGCTAGACTGTCCTAAAAATACGAAAAGGTTATTCATGTTTATGTTGGATACTAATCATTTCTCCAGTTAAATGTATAAACATTAACTATAACAGTCCATTTAATAAATACATCTACTATATATACGTGACTGTATTTTAATCTAAACGCATAATCCAGTATTTATTGTTAACAAATGATGTTACTTCGTTCGCAATTACACAAATTATATTTGTGTATCATTGCATTTACTTACTGGTATTTTGAATAGTAAAAAGACATAGATTTCATCTAAATGGACGGAAGGACAATCTCAAATATGTATATAAGTTAATAAACAAATTTACGGATATTAAGCGATTTGCTATTGCGATTGCATTATACAGGGTGGGCCAAAAATTTTTGCAAATAGCAACACTTGATTTCTCCTAAACCGTGAGAGCAAGGGGTGCGCGGGTGGCGGGGAATTGTGCGTCGATTAACGTAATTTTAGTCACGATAGAGCGCTTCACGGGACAACAGCGTGCTTTTTGCGTAAAACAATTTTACAAAAACAACGATTCCTACGTTACTGTACGACGCCTCTTTAGAGTTGAATACGGATTACAACGTGTAAGTGAGTGTCCAAGTGTTCATTTAATTAAAGCTTGGGTTAAAAAGTTTGAGCAAACAGGATCGACAACGAATATTAAACAAACTGGGCGACCACGTTTAAGAAGAAGCGAAGAGAATATTCGGGAGGTTGAAATTTCTGTAAGGGACGATCCAGAATCATCTGCGTGTAAGCGGTCGGCGGCTCTTGCTATACCAAGAATTTGAATTTTGAATTTGAAAATTGCATGAATTTGAAGGATACAA